>PVIY010006329.1:0-88409 GCA_004026745.1 Myrmecophaga tridactyla | reverse complement strand
TCTATTATTGTTTTATTTCTTTTTCTGATGTCTCTTTGTTTCTTTCTCTGAATCGATGCAAATGTTCTAAAAAATGATGAATATGCAACTATATGATAATATTAAGAATTACTGATTGTATATGTAGAATGGAATGATATATTAATGTTCTTTTGTTAAGTTTTTTAATTAATAAAAAGTTTAAAAAAAAAAAAAAGAACCACCTCATTTCAATATTTCTAGTTCTACTGGAAGTAAACCTTGGTGGCACACTGTAATCACCTGGGAAGGTCATTCTAGGGTCTCTAAGTTGCATTCCTTAAGTGCTTTCCTCTTGGGAGGAAAACCTCTGGGTTTAGACACTGCAAATATAAAGAACTCTTATTAATACTTAAACAACGTGGAAAAAATTACTATTTGAAATACTAAGTTATGCAGATAAATTGCACTTCAAAATTAAAAACTTTTGTGCATCAAAGGACACCATCAAAAGGCGAAAAGACCCTTAGAATAGGAGAAAACACTTGCAAATCATATATCTGATAAGGGACATATCTACAATATATAAAGAACTCTCATGACTCAATAATCAACAGACAAACAGAAAAAAGTCCACAGTAGAAATACAAAAATGGCCAATAAGCACATAAAAGATGCTCAACATCATTGGCCTTAGGGAAATGGAAATCAAACCTACAATGGAACACCACCTCACACCCATAAGAATGGCTTTTATTAAAGCAACAATAACAAAACAGAAAATAAGTGCTGGCGAAGATGCAGAGAAATAGGAACCCTTGTAGCTTGCTGGTGGGAATGTAAAATGGTGCAACCCCTGTGGAAAAGTTTTGTGGTTCCTCAGAAAGTATGGAATTACCAAATTACCCAGAAATTCCACTTCTAGGTATACATCCTAAATAACCTAAAGCAGGGACCTGCACAGATATTTGTATACCAATGTCCATAGCAGCATCATTCACAACATCCAAAAGCTGGAGGCAATCCAAATGCCCATTAGCAGATGAATGGGTAAGGAGATTGTGAGAGATATCCATATAATTTATTCAATATTATTCAGCTGTAAAAATTTGGAATAAGCCAGGCACAAAAGGACAAATAATGTATGATTTCACTTATATAATTAGAGTATGCAAATTTAGAGAGAGAAATGGGAAATTTCAGAGATAGAAATAGAAAATATGCAAATTCAGAATAGCAATTGCTACCACGATTTAAAAAATGTTTAAAAGTTAATGTTATTGTTAAAAAACTAGATAATTTTAAAGGAGAAATGTGACAATATGAACAGAATTAAACCCACAATATGAATACATTGGAAAGTAAAAGCCCCAAATCTGCCCTGACCAGATCTGTAGGCTGCCTTTATATTAATAGCTACTAGGATAAATCGATCTGACTTACACACTGAAGGCAAGGGCTGATCTAGTATGAGCCAAGGAACATCTAATACTATTTTACAAATGGTTTCTACTTGATACAATTTGTTAAGAAAGCTGCTTCCTAAGGTCCCTTATAAGATCAGGTCCTTAAGGAACTCAACAAGTTTAAATGTCTAAAGTTTCCCCTAATTATTGAGCATGCCTAATTTCACAGGAGCCCAATATGCTAATTTAATAGTATAATTTTCCGTATCTAGAGTCCAATGGTAGCTGGTAAGAAAAAGAGAGAATGGAAAGATGAGAACAACATCAAGTCAAATGGGCTCATATGCCAAATGACTAGTAAGAAAGAAGGGAAGAGGCACAGTGAGGGAATAACAAAAACACAGAAAATCGTGGTGTTAACTCTTGTAACTCTAAATGCTTGAAATCTGAATGTGTCTGAATCAGGTCCTTGGAAACATATTTTCATATAGTAAAACGAATTTAACAAATGTGCACCACGGTGTTTGTACCTCTATGAAAGCAAACTCATCTAGATGATCCTGCTCTCAGGAAGTTTCCTTCTAAGAGTTTTCTTTACAAGTCCTTTACAAGCTTTACCACTCAAAATAGTAACTCTCAGTTTTTCATCTGCTATTACACCTCCAAAACCAGCATTGCTTTTATTAGGGTAACTCAAAACCTAGAAGGCTAGTTCATAACCATGGCACTACTTTCCCCCACAAACTACAAGTTCATCAAAGACAGGACATTAGAGTATGGTGTGTGTTTTGCTGCCACCCCTTGGAGAGAGGAGCAAGTATTGTAATCCAACCAGAGAATCAAGAAAATTATGATGAACAGCTTTAGTGGTTACCACAAACACAACTAGAATGACCATAAAACAAAATGCTCCTTCCAATAGACTCTTCACATAAAATAAAGCTCCAAAACACCACCTGACCTATTGTTATTTCTTCATCTACATAAATGTTATATATTTCCATTATTCAAATCAGCTAAAATTTCAGAGACAGTACTGACAAAATGAGAGTGATTCCCAGAAAGAACCCTTGTGCTCCCTTTGCTCTTGCACTTTTAGTTTTAATTTTCACAGAACTACATAAGAGGAATTTTTCTAAACCTGGAAAAACTGCCTAGAATCAAAAGTTTAGACACGCATACATTTCTGCCTGTGGCCAGTTTCTGAGCTGGATGGAAAAAGAATTCTCAAATAAACTGATTTTAGGGACACCCAAATCAATACACCATGCCCTCGATCAGGAGGCTTACTCTTGTGAAGCATATGTAGCAGCAGAGAAGCTTAGACTACCTATAGGTATGCCTAAGAGTTAGTTCTGGAGGACCTCTTTTATTGCTCAGATGTGGCCTCTGTCTCTCTAAGCCCAACTCTGGAAGTGAAACTATTGCCCTCCCCCCTATGTGGGACAAGACATCCAGGGGTGAAAGTCTCCCTGGTGGGTTGGGAGACGACTGCCATGTATGAATCTGGCCCTGGCACCATGGGATCAATAGTTCCATCCTAACCAAAAGAGGGAAAAGAAGTGCAACAAATAAGGTATCAATGGCTGAGAGTTTAAATAGAGTTGAAAGGCTACTCTGGAGGGTGCTATTATGCAAACTTCAGTTAGACCTCGCTACCTATCATAACCTGCCAAACCCCAACCAGGACCATTCCAGCCAATCCTAAAGAACACCTAAGGCAATATATAAAATTTCACAAGGGTTTCAGGCACTAGAGTAATTTTCCAGAAACCTAAAACCTCCAGATGGGCCCCTGGTCCAGATAAGTCCTGAAACCTAGCCCAGCCTCTCCAGAACATCAGACAGTTCCATCTCCCTACTCCATATTAGTGACATACCCTCCCAATGTGAAAAATTTAGAATCGCCATAGCCCAAATACCCCTAAAGAGAGGGATGGAAAGATCAATGGTGATGGTGGAGTTATACAGAGAAGACAGGATTTAACAAGTGAGTATGAATGCTGAATCACTGAATTAATAACTTCTTTAGTCTCCAGTATTTTAGAACAGCTGTAAGTAAAAACCTAAAATTGTGAAACTGTAATCCACGTCAAACTCTGAAATATGTTCTACAACTAACTGTGGTGCTGTGCTTTGAAATTTATAGTTTTTTTGTATATGTTATTTTTCACAAAAAAAGGGAAAAAAGTTTATCGTAATGATAAAAAAATATTTAAGTCCTCTAGCCTCCTATATTCTGGAGCAGCTAGAAGGAAAAATATGAGGGGATCTTATGGTAGCCCATAACAAATTCTGGGATCTGTCCTGTAACTACTTGTTGAAGAGTGCATTGAAAACTACAGCTTTTTTGTTTCTTTGCTTTGTATATATATTATACAATAAAAAAAGTTCAAAACAAAACAAAACAAACTGATAACTGTCTACAGTAAAAACAAAACTCCTAACATGCTCTTTATTTACTCTAGGTTTTTGGAGCCTATTTTGAAGCAATCATATTTTAAAAACCTGCTTTACTTTGAATAATTTATCTTGCTAAGCTTCTAGAGTGAATTTCTAAAAAGGTTTTTTGAGGGTTCTGTCTGGAGTTATGTCAAATCCTCTAGGCCAAGGAAAAGAAAATGGAATTTGAGCTGGGAGTGGCTGGAGGTATTAGGCACATAAGTTTCAGCTTCATTCATGGTCTAGATTCTAGGTGCCCACTTACCTATATACACACAGGGGTTGTCAACTCATACATGTGCAGAACGAGAAAATATTGGAGGGGGAAAATGAGGGCAGATAAATTCAAATATTGACTTTACTGGCTTTATGCGTGTTTTCAGACGAACAATTCTGAAGGGGGTATATTTTCCCCACCCTACTGGCTTTTGGACTCTCCAGGAACCAAGGGCGCTGATATGGTATGAGAGCCCTTGGTTTTCAAAAGGGCTAAGTTTTTAAAAGTCGTTGTGCTATGATTTACAGAATAGTTTTCTGGAGATGAAACTAAACAAGAGGCAATAGAGAATGGGATAAATGGGGCTCCAAGAACAGGAGAGGCAAAGACTGAAATGAGGAGACACTAGGCACCAAACCCCAGATGATGGAAGGTTTGAGGCTAAAGAGGATGTTTGGACAAATTAACCAAGGGAACCCAAAATCCCTGAAGGAAATCCTCAAGCAAGACAATGTAGAGGGCAAAGATTAGCAGCTATTTAAATTGGAGGGAAGACAGGTTACGACAAACATTCATTAAGCTATCTTACTGTATAGCAGCAAGACGGGCAACCTTATACTCACATTCATCTAACACTCCAGTGAGGACAAAGCAGTAAAGACACTTAAGAACATGATCCTCATACAGGATTTCATTTTTAAAATGGCTCAGAAGTGTAACTTTACAAAAAGGGTTTTTTTTTTGGTTTGGTTAAAACTAGGTTGTTAAGTCTTGGCCTCATACTACTTTTGAATTAAATTTTCGTTCATTAGTTTTCCTACATGCCTCTCCCTACCCACTGTGGGGGGAACATTAAATTTCTGATTTTACCTTTATCATCAAAGTGACTGGGGGAAGGGGAAACATGGAATTATTAAGTGTCTGGCTTCTTCCTTAGATATTTTTTTTCTTTATAATTTTAAAGGCTACTTTATAACCCCAATGTTTTATATGGTTTAATTCCAGCAGATTTTCCCAGGAAAGGTTCCAAGCAAGAAAAATACTCTCTCTCACACACACACACACTCCCCAATCCAATCAAAGCTGTTATACATAAACACTGAAATAAAATTAAGGAAGCTGAAATTTTTCACGTTAAAGTGGAGAATACACTTCTCAGGCGAAAATGAGAAATAAAGCTCTCACTAAATAGCTGCTGGCTCCACGAGCAAACTCTTAAAATTTAATAGTTTTTTTCTTTCTTCTGCTTTGTCACTATAACTCTTCCAAAATCAAAAAGATTCTCATTCAAGAGAGTGAATCATGAGGTATAGCAATGATTCACATGTAGATTATTAAAACTGGACAAAACAAGACATAACATATAACTACATGCCCTGGAAAGTCTATTTTTGTCCTCTGATTCCTTCTTGTTCTCACTGGTTTTAGGGGCTTTTTCCCCCTTATTATGGAACCACCCATCAACGTTTCTGAGAAGACTAACTTCTGAGAAATAAAGCAACTGGGTAACAGGAAGAAGCTGTAAACAGACTAAATACAGACAGCAAATAAACCTTGAAGAAAAAACTCAGAAAAGAAGAGAAATTAAAGAAATAGCTGACAGTTTTCCCCTCACTGTCAAGGAGGCTGCAATAGGAAAAGTTTCTCTGTCAAGGGCAGGAGGTTAGTGTAGTGCCACCAGTTACTCATCCAATCCAGGGTTTCATGGCCCCTGAGCACTGCGGACAGGGAAACATTTACATGGTTACTTGAATGCCGGGACTGAAAGGTCACTAAGGAAGACCAACTAAAGGTAATCAGAGTAAAGCCTGGGGGTAGGGTGTGTGTATGTGCCTGTGTTCATCATTAACAATGCTCAAGAACATTTTAGAAAGGTAAAAAGCTTGAAAGAAAATGAGATTCCCACAAGTCTGTCCATTGACCAGTCTGCAAGAAAACCCCAGAATTCTTGGGAGTGCTTTCTAAAATACCAAAGCAAAAATAAATGATCAAACACAAACCAAAAATAATTCCCCCTTCATTCTGATTCAACAACTCTTGAACAGGGAGAGTAACAGTGGTGTGGTGGTGGTTGTGGGTGAGATGGAGTCTGAATTTTCAAATACTGTTGACTGTAATGCACAGGCAGGGTTGAGACTCACTGTACCTGTCTTGCTTTCTGTGCTTTGAAGTAGAATAAAATCTCTTGGCAAACCGAAGGAAAAGGGTTTTCACCTCACTCCTATCTAAAAAAGAGGACCCCACAGAGCCCACTTGCTCCAAGTAAGCTCCTGTCATTTACCCTAGCAATAACACAAGTACGCTGAATTGTGACAGCTCAGAGATGTCCAACTTTCACCCACAATGTCCCTTTCACCAACCCAAGAAAAGGAACTACTTTCAGATTAAGTCCAGGAACATTTTAGAGGCTTCCCACTATATTCTACAGTTGCCTACCACCTCACCCCACAAAGCTTTCACCCCAATGTTTGATGACTGTGTTATGGTTGTGGCTTATATACATAAGTCCCCCTTCAAGCTTATACCCATTACTTCCTTGATGTAAGCTAGCTATTGAAAATGAGCTGAAAATCAGTTTCTCCCCATTTTCTGCTTCCTTTTCAAAACTCCTTTTTTAATTCAACTGAGGGTTTTCAATCTGCCTACCGCTATCAAGTACACAAAACTAAGGAGACATTTTTGGGGTCATGTACTTGTCCCAATATTTATGGCCATTATTTATGGCTGTGTTACTATAGACACGTTACATAAATTCCTTTGGACCTCAGTTTCTACTTCCATCACAAGGCTGTGAGGATTCTATAAGATAATATACTGGCAAATGCCTAGCATGGATAGCTGATACTAAGTGTTCACTAAATGACAACTAGATGGAATTTTAGTTCTTTGCCTCTCCCCCACTTGTCCTATAATAGTGTAAGTTGGGAAGAACCAATACCCCACCAGGTGGAAAAAAAGAAAAGAAAAAAAAAAACAAAACAAAATGTACTGTTACATAGTGTTGAAATTTTATCTGAATCTGGGTAAGAGAAAGAGATAAGACAGAAGTGATTTTGTGGTAGGTGATGATCACCTTTATTGGATTACAAGATCAACCAAACTTCCAACAAAAAATTCAAACCAAAAATATCCAAAACAATATGGCCATTAACACTGGAAACTGTTCTTTTTAATTTATCATGCAGCAAAGGTAGAGATTCAGTCCCTTCTACAACTTTAAATAGCTATATTATATAAAGCTTAATTGGTTTTACCCTATATTTATGGCTTGGGTTCAATAGTTTTATATAAGCCAGGGCCACTTAGTTCTGTCTGGTTATCAGTCATGCCAAAAGGGCCTGAGATCTGACTTTGGTTTTCTCTTTCAACAAATATCAAACAAACAATATATTACTTATACTAGGTTCATAAGCTTCTTGAGGGCAGAGATCATTTTAGCACAAGGTGGGCACACAAACATTTGAGGAACGAATAAATGATTAATTCTTAACATTGGAAACAGGGTCGTTTTTATATTCTCTAAGTAGACACCAGAGATTTATTCTGTACTATCAAATGAAGTATCAATTAAAAATTTTTTCAGTCCTTGGAGAGAAACTAGTAAGTAGCTGGAAACAATTCATAGTTCCCTGCTCAAACCACTCTACTGTTAAGTTTCTTACCAAAACAAAACACTTCTTTTGTCACCCTTATCTTAACACACCAGGTTAGTCATCACCTTGATGTCCTCCCTGCCCCCACCCAGCAGCCCTTCAATGATAACAGGTTAGGAGGTAAATAGTACTGTCTTTTGTAAAAAGCATGGTTAGAATACCATACCAGAAGGGAGATTCTGTTGCTGTCCAAAGGGACTAGACAATTGGTTTGCGCAACTGACCTTAGGGTTAGATGACATTAGCAAGATATGAACATTAAAGCAGCCTTTACTCTAGCGTAAAGAACTCAGATGTCCCAATATTTTTCAGCAGAAATTTTGCCAAGATGCATTTTAATGTTTTACCTTCAAAAGCACTAGGATTATTCAGCCATCTAAACAAAGATGTACACATCCAGTAGAGCATTACTTTTCTTACAAGTACAGACATTTGCTGATTCCAAAGCCATGATCTTAACTATTATACTAAATTTTTTCCTATTCAGAGAAATTTCACAAGGCTAACCCAGTGGAATATTCCACCAGGGAGCAGCAGAACTGGAAAATTTCTCTAGTGTTCTTATTGCTGTGCAAAGCCAAGAGACATCAGTCACAACTTTGTTTAGGGACTCAATGCCACTGGCTACAAGGTTCTACAGCGGACTCTATAAATATTAGAGGCCACTGCTGGCCAACAGGGCCAAAGCATTTGGAAGCCCACCTCATATCTTTCTTGGCCACTAAGGAAGTACTTTTCAAATAAAACAAAGCCACAGCCTTCCTGTTAATACTCTTTCTAATATATAAATGAGTTTCTGGGGAGGGATTTTAGCAGCAAATTATTTCCCTTACGACCAATGCTCATTAAGAATAAACATGTTCGGTACCCAAGTTCTTCCTTGGGTAGGGTTTGCAAATACCATGCTTATTTTTCCTTTATCTTTGCACCTGGGTCTCAGTACAACTACTCCCTCCAGCAAATTGCAAATCTCTTTGGACCAGAGTCCTCCTTTCAAAAGGGAATGGGAGATGTCTCTACTCAGTAACAGAAATGCTAATCAAAGAGTATAGTATAATTGTTAAGATCATGGCTTAGAAACCAGAAAAGTGGGAACAGAATCTGGCACTGCCCCTACCAGGCTGTGAAATTAGACAAGCTACTTAATCTTTCTGTACTTTATTACTTGTTTAAAATAACTTTCCGACATGAATCTCTAACTCGGTGTCTTTCCTGGGATCCACCTTGTTCAAGTAGAGTCATAAATGAAAATGTCGGAAAGCAGAACTACTTTTTGCAGTAAAAACTAAAAATATCAGAGACATTAGGAATTAATGTTTGGGGATTATACAAGTACATTTTCATTACTTGCAAACTGAAGTTTATTTAGGCTAAAATGAAAACTTGTATTGGGTTTGTCTTAAATTCTGTCCTGTTGACTTTACCAATAGGGCACATGTGCAAAAGTTCTGCTTATACTACTTCAATACTTTGACAACTCACAGCCATCAACCAATACAAAGCTTTTGGATCTAATTTTAGGCTAACTGTCTTTTAACCAAGAATGAATTTCAATTGCAATTTCAAAGCTGCAAATCACTTACAACTCCACTTTTCCATTGTATTAAAGATACTGTATCAGCCAAATAACACTAACACCCAAAGTAACATTCTTTGACAACATTTGCCTTGCTTAGGACATGTGCTAACTCACTTAATGCCTCATTAAAGATCCTGCTCATAATTTCCTTCCTGTAATAGTCTTGGTCCTAATCACCTGCTTACACCACATCATCTTCAAAATGTATTGTTATTCTGTATTTATTATTAATCTGGGACTGGAAATGGTTCATAACACTCCAGGGTGGTGATTTAGACCATGTACTCATTTTATTACTTATTTCTTTCAAAATATTTACGGCCCAACTCACAGAAGTTTGATAAAGCTTGTTAGCTGGTTAGTTAGTAGTAAAAATCCATTTGTGGACTTCATCTATCATATACCTAGACACATGTATATGCTAAAATCTAGTTGAGAAGGCCACAGACATGGCAGGAAAAATTTAGAGCCTTTCTTTTGACTAAGCTCCTTCTTCTAAGGAAACCTTAGAAGATCAAATGAAAGCAGAAGAATACAGGTCTAGTATCCCTGAGTTATCTAATGACAAGGAGCAGATGTCAAACACCTGTAAGTGTCAAGTCCTCTAAACCTAGTAGGGAGGACTGCCTCAAGAGCAAAGACAGTAAAAGTATAACCACATTAAACTTATACATCTGAAAACTGGTGTTAAAGTGAAGTTATAAAGTAACTTGGTTAAAAAAGAACAAAGTAAACATAAAATGTTTGTAAAGGGACCTATTGTATACAAATTAAGAAGATTAGAAAGAAAGTTATATTAAAGCAGAGAAAGCTTGATCAGTCTACCAATGTAAAAGAATCAAGTCTGTTTTCATCTTTGTACCAACGGGAGAATAATAATGAAACCATGGCTTTTAATCAAACTCATTATGCTTTTGGGGAGGTGAGAAAAAAGCAACTTTTCAAAAAATTTTCTTTCACTTAGATTCAAATAAAGATAACTCTTCAGTGATAGGAAGCACGTTTTCATTCCTGAACACACAGGCGCAAGGATTCAAAGTATGTCAAATGCTATAAGGCAAAGCTATTCCTCAGAGGGGAGCTTCAGCATGCTAAGGACAGTGCCCCAATGAGAAACCTCATACTCCCATCATCTTTTCAACCTGCTGGAAAAGAGTTTTGGACTTCTCTAATCTTTTCTCCCCATTACTAAGATAGCAGCCCACTGAAGAATTAGGGCCTACAGAATGTACGCTAGAAAAAGGTTCTATTCTGAGATCCTTAGAGAAGAGGCCAAATTCAGAAGAAATTTCTGCTATCCAAGTCCTTGGTTAGATAAATCCAGCAGCAGACCCAGGTAAAGGAAGTAAGTTTCTCCTTCTATTCTTCGAATAGGATCTAACGCCATTAGCTCTGTTGCAAAGCCCTGACACAACCTCACATTTTTTCACACACAAACACTTTCCTACATAAGGGGGCCCTGAGCTGAGTTTACCCTCAACTCTAAGATCAGGAAAAAGAGGGCCCTCTGCATTAAGTGTCCAACTAAGGTGTGTGGGGGAGTGTCCCAGTAACTAACATTGCACTCTGCCATAAGTGGTATTCTAATTAGGTACTCTTGCTTACCTAAGAATGTGTCCAGTCTAAGTCTTTCTCGCCTGGAAGGATAAGTATATCTGCTATTACAATGAGAAGCCTGTCAACACTTGAAATTTAAAGACAGAGTAACTGTTCACTAGGTTCAAGTGCACAGAACACCATGCCAGAATACAACCGCTATTAGGACTAGTTCTGTGTTAAGGCAGGTGACCTATGACACTTGGAGAGGACTGAGGAACACCATCACACTGTCACATATACGCTCATCTACCCTCTTCCCTTTACCACTTCTTCTTATGGCTCAGACCTGCTGGAGTCATTACTATCTTTTCTCCTTAACTATAGAATTCTCCAACATTTGTGTACACCAAAGGAAAGAAAGAGCGAACACGGACAGAACACTCTCTATTGTGGTAAATGTGGTGCTAGGCATTTTCACTCACGTTATCTGACATCACTGTCATCCAAAGATCACTGTCCACAGTTACAGGTGTAGAAACCAAAGCTTAGAAAGAATAAGTACCTCTAGGTTAAGTGGATATGCAGCATAGTCACCAAACCTCTGAGGCTGTGTGTTCTCCATTTACCTCTTCTTGACTTCTTATTGGGCTAACCATCAGAGATGGGGAGACTCAAAAAAAGCCAGAACAGAGGATGATGACAGCCCTCTTAAAAGCCTGAACATTGAACGGGTCAAGTGTCAGTATGAAGCACTAGAGTATCACTTTAGTTACACTGAGCACTTCAAGGATATTGAAGAGATAAAATAAAAATAAAACTACCTGAAATGCAGTGCTTTGACAATATTCCCTTTCTCATCATTTAGGTGAATGTTCTATTAACCAACGGTTTTCACTTGCAAGGTACTCAAACACATGTAACTTGCATTAATTTATTCAAATCATACAGATTAAGCAATCTGTCCACATCATTTATCTATAAAATAAAAAAATTAACCTATTCAACAACCTCGCAAAATTATTAACTTTTAATTCAACATAAAGTGAGGAATTTGTAGATTTGAAAAATATATGATTATATTTGGGAATATGTACAATCACATATGGTCAGGTAATTTCTAGTTCCTTCAAAGTCAAGGTATCTATAAATTATTTTAATTTAAACACTTTAATAATAGCCAAAGACTACAGATGACCCATAAGAAGTTCACAAGCTGCATTAATTTTCAAATATGAATTGAAGACTAAGGGTTATCTGACTGTGTCCTCATTATATCTGAAATACAAATTATTCTGCAAAACATAAGTGAAAAAATATTCTAATACCCACAGACACAACTTGGCCCAAATCAACAATGTCTGTTCTATCACATTCACCACTGTCCTCGGCTAGAAATGACTCTGGTTATGAGTTTACAACATGAAAACTATAAAGCTTATAATACTATTTCTAGGGCTAGGTCACACACAAACTCTCAAGTGGGGATGACACACACAAAAAAACACAGCACCATATCTGAAAAGAATCTAGGCAAAGGCCATTAAAATTTTTTTCCAACCTACTTTTTAGAAACTCATGTATGCCTGCTATAGTTGATACCCTCGACCAGTATCCAATCACATGGCCCCAGTTCCAATTTTGGCTTATGTACATGTTGTTAGTCCTCATTAAACCAATTACGGAGACTGTACCAGAAGCACTCATAAACAGGGACAAACTGTCACTAACTTTAAGCAGGGCTTATGTAGAGCAAAATAACGAGTTAGTTATTTTATGAGCACACACAGAAACTAAGATACAATCAGGCTTTTATGAAACCAAATAGCTACGTTCCACACAACTTGAAGACATATGCCTAACACTTCCTTCAACTCAAAAGATTAAGTATAATGCTGGCTACAGAACAGAAACGTAGCAAATACTTCATTTTAGCTCCATACTTAAGTCTTCCATAGTTATGAAAACATAAAGAGAGTGTTACAATTCAGATTACATTCTGAGTATATCCAGCCTTGCATTTTTGGAAAATAAAAAAATAAATCCACTGTGCAGCATAGCACAATGGTTTAAGTCCTGGACTCTGCTACATTCTACTTTGCAACATTTTGGACAAGAAGATATTTAACCTCTCAGCCTCAGTTCTCTTGTATATCAAATGGTGGAATAATTATTTTGTTGTGAGGATTAAATGAAATAATGTGTTACTTAGCACAGAGTCCACAACATACAGTAATCTCAATAAATTATTGTGCTTAGATACTTTACTGTTCAGATGTATTTAACTAGCCAGTCCATTTTGCAGGTGGTTTCTTTTCAAGCTCCATTATATTTGGGTCAGATTTCAAAAGGTAATCACATACTATCTCAATTTCAAAATTACTCTTATTCCGCCATTTCCAAAACAATTCAGTTTATCCACCACTAAATTTCATGCTTGAACACAACGTCAATTTACTCCTCAAACCCACAGGTTGCTCCCCAACACAGACACACATGGATTCATTTTACCACCCAATTTGCCTTTAAAAGCCCATTGCAATTCTCCTAAAAATATTTTAGCGTTTGGCAAAGAAGGGAAAAACATTTCTCACTGCTAAGCACTTAACAGTGCACTATCTATAAAAATCTAAAGTGCCTGACTTTAACACAATTCAGCCATGAAAATAAAATCTTGTTATGTGCTGGGGAACTTTTGCACCAAATGGAATAAATTTCAGACTCCTTACTAAATAACCAAGAAGGGCAAGACTTTAAATTTTCATGGGATCAAGATGCAATGAAGTCCTATCTAAAAGCATGGGGTGACAAGGGGAAGGAGAAACAAAGCAGGACATGAATTTAAATCACATTGTTTAAAGGAAAATTCCAACTATTTTAGGTAGCTTAATTCCGTCTAAATGTTTAACTAATATCTAATTCCATCACTCCAAGAAAAGTTGTGCCGAAGAATTTCATTTTTAGGACACTTTAAACTCACTGAACTTTGCTAAGCTAAGGAAGAAAGCCTCTAAAAACTTAAGTAGAGGCTTAAAAGTTTCAAGTGGCTCTGTAATATGGCTACAAAGAATGAGTTTACTTCACCAAGTAGTTGAAAAGCATGCTATTACTTCTTAAGCAATGTTATCTTTAACGTTACTTCACTCAGTGGACAACTTATAGTCATGAATTAATATTTTAGACTGCTTCAGAGAACACAATGTATGTAAATTCTGAAGTGTAAACCTGGATAAAAACTGTCCCCTAAACTGCCTCTAAATGAAAGTGATAAGAGAACAAATCTACAGATCATATCCCACTTTAAACAACCAAAAATCTATAAAAGACAATAATTACTAAAGTCCTCAAGGAACAGAAAATCCCAGTGAATCAAAAGAACCTGACTAATTTCTAGTAGAGCATCAGACTGCGTCATGACCTATATTATTCCTCCTGTACCATATCCTCACACTTGGGGAATTATACTTATTAATTTCACCATGTGGCATAGAAACATCTGTGTTCAAGTTCCTATAAGATTATTAATTAGGCCTGCATATTTTATTAAATTCGAAGAAAACAAAGCTAATGAATTAAAAAAAAAAAAAAAAAGATGTCAGAAACAGAGAACAAAAGTTCAAGTCACTGAATAGGCCAACTTTCAGAAGTCTTGTCCCATACAGAATTGTTGCTAATTTATTAAGAAAATACCACAACAAAACCAATCCATTAACCCTGGACCCTCACTGGAAGTATACACACCTCATTTTTTCAGGAGGTCAAGAGGGGGTCATTCTAACACTGCAAACCCACTGGTCAAAGACAAACCTGGAGTGGAAACCAGAATGTCTAATTCTTGTGCTGAAATCAACTTTCCAAAAATCCTGGGGCAAGCCACTCTGCTATTCTAAGAATGCTCAGACATACAAATAAGTAATGTTCCAAGAACTTTTTTTTTTTTGCCACTTCCTGTAAGTAAAGAGTTTCTATGACTAGGAAAGGAACAAAATAAAGTAAAAAAACAGAATACCTTTGGCACAAATTCCGGAAAGGATCAACACTTCTCTCTAAAAAACATAGGTGGCCAGTTTTCATCTAGTCTACTCTTCACACAATGGATTTATCCACAATTTCTCATCAAAATTTAGTTCAGTTCTGAATTCCAACAAGCATTATGTACATCGGATAAGTGTATGACACCACAGAAGTCCCAGTAAAAGGCCAACTGAGCCCTGTTGCTATAGTTCATGACAAAAAGCTCCATAATCCGGATTTCTCTCGGAGACTGAGACACATATCTATCAACCAAATTTTCCTCTAGCCCTCCCCCGGCACACGCTGGCATCTGCAGTTTCTAGGTGGGTCTTGGAACAGCTACCAACAAAAAGCTCCGGGATTTAAGGGGACTAGAGGAAGTCATCTTGGGAGAGATAGAAGACAGAAAAATCAGGGGGAGTCAGAAAGAGGTTGTCTCTGGCCATCTCTCTTTCCCGTCCCATCCAAACTTCACCCACCCAGACCTCTGATGCCCGGGTGGGGGAGGCCATTTTAATGACGCCTGGTTGAGGAACGTAAAGAGAGGGTAGGAGAGGATATCAGGGAAGGGCGTTCGGAAAGGAAGGCCGGTTCCCTTCCCACAACTCGCGAATCGGGTGGCAGCACCTGGAGCCCGAAGAGTGAAAAGCTGAATTCAAGGGTCTGGTACAAAAGTAGCGGTGGCCTACCACGAGAAGAGCGAGTGGTCTTAGCCCCAGGAGGGCGGCCCCTTACTTCCCAGAGGGGGAAGGACCCCTTCTCGGGCTAACCGTGAGAACCCTCGCCCCTGAGTCGGGAGCTACTACCCAGAGGTCCAGAAGGCGGGAGTTGGCTACTGCCTGGTTCTCCTCATCCGGCCATGCGGCGCGGGGGCGGCCATCCCGAGGGGTCCGGGAACCAGGAGGACACCGGGGGGCCGGACGCGGCGCTCACCCGCGGGCCGCCTCCAAGCTCTTGATGAGCTTCTTGATCTTCCAGATCTCCACGTTCCTGTCGGCAGCACTGGGGTCGTCCGCCATCTTCTCGCCTCCTCCTCCCTAGAGCGGCCCGGCGGGGCCCGTAGACACCAAGACCACAGAGTTAGCGCCGCCGCTGGGGCAGAGCGGCCCCCTTCCTCGCCACCCCCGAACAGTCCTCCTCTCCCCACCTCATGCGGCCCGCCGCACTGGTAGTCGGTCTTTACCTCTCCTTGACTTACCTAAGGGCCCAGTCCTGGGCGGCAGCGGCTGCTCCTCCCCAGCGGCTGCTCCGCGGCGGCGGCGGCTCTGACGTAGGACACCGGCTCCCTCTCTCCAGGCAGCTGCATGTGTTGCAATCCGCTCACATGGGGCCTGTGACATCACTTCCTCCGCTAGGGGCGGAGTGGAAGGCAGTGAGCGGAAGGGAGGGGGCTGACGGGTGCGGGTGAGGGGAAATTCTGCGTGCGCCGCGACTCTCCATTGGCTCTCTGAGCGGCAGCCTACAATAGGCCCGCCGATTGGCTGCGGCCTGGGCCGCGCAGCCTTCTGAGGTAGGGGTGTGGGGCGGGAGATACCTCCTTCCCTTCCGGCCCGGCAAGCTGAGAAGAGGAAGCGAGCGAAAGCCGGTGGCTCTCGCGAGGATTTACTTAGAGCCCCGTCAGGCTTGAAGTGGGGCGGTTCTCAAAGGGTGAGGCGTTGGGGTCTGTTTTGGTCTTGCCGTCCTTGGTGCATGGAGTAGGTATCTGAAGCTACGCGACCCGCAGCTAGGCTACCAGGCCCCGACGAGCGATTTCAATGACTTTCAAGAAGCCTCAAAGAAGCGCCTTAGGGTTTCATCGGTACAAAGGACCCCGTTCTGCTTGCATCATGACTGCGGAAATTAGTGTTCAGACTTCCAGCCAATGTGTCATAGGATTCTCTCCCCCGCCTCTTTCCCGGGTGCTCCGGGCTCCTCCCCTCAGCGAGCGAGGAGGTACATTCCCTATCGTCCTGTTGCTGGGATGATTTCACTTTGGATCTGGAACTTTGTGGGCTGGAAGAAGGCAGGCCTGCCAGAATATGGAGACCTGAGGTATCTGACCCTATAAGTGGTTTGGTCTGAACTGTTGAGCGTGGACGTGGAAGAGAGTGTTGAAGCAAGATGGGCAGTGTTACAAATTAGAACTTTATCATTTTGAGTTAAGTTTTTAAATTGGCTGCTTTGTAGCCAATTTTTCGCCTCAGTTGATTCACTCAAATATTTGAGCCCAAACTGTGTGCTAGACCCTGTTGTCCTGGGGATCACCTTTTGTGATTTTATACTTTTGAATAATAAAATGAATGCACAAATACATGACTATGGTGGGTACTCTGGGAGACTATGACGGGGGGCCCATCTCTGGAATGAGACCTAAAAGGATGCAGGAGTTTGTCAGATGAATGTGGCGATTAGCGACATGATGAAATACAAAAACCCAGTGCACAGGAGGGAGGTCAGGAACGGGGAGAGTGGGTGATAAGGTCATGTGTAGGACCCTGAAAGCCAGGTTTAGGAGTTTGGCATCTTTCTCTTAAGAACAGTATGCAGCTTAAAGAGTTTAAAGCTTGGGAGGTGACAAGAAGATATAGTTACTTTTTTAAGGAGACATTTCTCCTTGAATTGGAGAGAGAAAAAGTGGAAGCCTAGAGACCATTTAGGCTGCCATGGTAATTCAAGTGAGAAATGATGGTAGCTTTGACTAGGGTGATTACAATGTAGATAGATGGAAGTCAATAGGATTGGATGGTAGGGGAGCATAAGGAAGAACAAGAATGTCTCCCAGGAAAATGAATGGTGACATTCACTGTGATGGGAAAGATAAGTAGGTCTTGGGGAATGATAAAGAATTATATATTGGGCCTATTACATTCGAAATTGCTTCTGAGACATGCACGTTGTCATTTCAGGTAGTCACATTGTGTGGGCTATGAATCCGTTTTGTAGGTTATCTCAGCTTTGTTCATGTATCAATATTACCCCCCATTTCATAGTTGGAGAAGCTGAGGTAAAGAAAGGTGAAAAGAACTTGCTCAGAGTCACACAGCTAGTTTAGCTTCCATGTTCCGTATACTTGCATTATTATGCAGCTCTCCGGTTACCTATATTTTCCTAGGATGGAACCCAGTAAGATTTCCTATTATAGAGCAAGGCTTCTTTCCACTAGGAAATGAATTTTTCCAGGATGGAGTCTCTCTTTAATGTTCCATTTTGTAATTTTTAGGCATATGTTCATTCATTCATTACATAATATTTGTTGTACTCCTACTGTGTGACATTCACTGTTCTTAAATCATCTGTTGAGAAACAAAATAGAGCAGAGTTAAAGTATGATTTCTAGGGATTTGGTTTTTTCTTGTGAAAATGGAGCCAATAAAATAGGTCTGTGGGATTTTTTCATTGGCTGGTTAGTTCATAGTTGTTAGAAATTTGGATCTTTTCTGAATCTGAGTTTAAAATGAGTTATTTATACCCTAATTGTATTAGTAAAATGAATTACCTTTTCATCTGGGCCTGGGTATCTGAATAATTTGTTTTCCCTGTCCCTGATCCTTCAATCCAAGATGCATAGAAGATTTGTTTTTTTTAAAGAAAGGAAAGGGGATTCTACATCTAGGAAAATAATAATTTGAAAAATCTCTGGACTAGGCTGTCTATAAAGTGCTTACAATTCATGAAGTAGGTGGAGATCAATAAATAGTGTCTATACTGCCTCAAGTTCCTGGCTGTAATTAAGTGAAATGAATTTAAGGAATGCAGTTCTGTAGATTCCATTCTTACATAAATCTTACTGTAAGTAAAAGCCAATGAAGAGGACCTAAGCTGTGGTTAGGACCTAAGCTGAGGACCTCTGGAGTTAATATAAAACTCCAAGCTTTAAAATTTATGTGAAATCCTTGAATCCATAACAAAACCCAAGGAACCTCATTGGTCCCACCTTTAATTAATGTTACTGAATCACCTCATCCTGAAAACTAGTAAATAAAGGAAATGAATTGACCATTTAACTTTCCTTTCCTACATGAACTAAATGTCAGGTTAACTAGATATTTATTATGAGAAGCTTCTCAATATAGAAGCGTTCCATCTAAAGAAAAATGTATAATAGAAGTAGAATACTATAGCTTAAATGAAATTAGAGATCTAAGTAATAATCATCAGTATTTGCTAACATCATGAAAGAGAGCCAACCAAAATTATGTACCTTCTAATGGAAGTACACACCACCTATTATTTTTGCCAAGAATTGAATTTGAATCACATTAAGCAAGGACAGTTGGTGAAGCTGACAGTATACCAGAAATGGTCTGGCTTTTAACAACAGGGATTTATTAGCTTACAAATGTACAGTTCTCAGTCCATGAAAATGTCCCAGTTAAGGCATCAACAGGATGGTACCTTCTCTGAAGACTGGTTATGTTCCTCTGTCAGATAACAAGGCACATGGTGACATCTGCTGGTCCTTCTCTCCTGGGTTTCATTGCTTCAGCTTCTGGCTCTTATAAAGGACCCTAGTAGGAGGATTAAGACCCACCTTGAATGGGTGTCTTAATCGAAATAACCTAATCAAAAGATTCAATCTACAATGTTCTAGGAAATGATCATGATAATGAATATATATTATGTGATGATAGTGTGAGTTATTGATTATATAACAAGAACGGAATGATCATATGATAAGAATGTGTATGTGGTTATGTATCATAAATAAAAAATAATTAAAAAAAAGGGTAGGGGGAAGGGGTATGGTATGTATGAATTTTTTTGTCTTTTTCTTTTTCCTGAATTGATGCAAATGTTCTAAGAAATGATCATGATGATGAATATGCAACTATGTGATGATATTGTGAATTACTGATTATATATGTAGAAGGGAATGATTATATGTTAAGAATATTTGTGTTTCTTTGTTGTCATATTTAAAAAGAAAAAAATTTAAGTTAAGAAAAAAAAAGGTTCCACCTACAATAGGTCTGCACCCAGGAGTGGATTAAAAGAACATGGCCTTTTCTGGATTACATAAGAGCTTCAGACTATCACAGACAGGAAGACATATGACACCACAGAGATGCAATTAGCGAAATCTAGAATGTAGACTACATGACCAGTGATCAGTTTCTTCAATAAATTGCAAAGGGAAAAAAATGGGTCAGGGAATCCTGTAAAACTGAACTCTTAAGGGACATGTCAACCAAGGTAGATGTGGCCTTTATCGGGTTCCTGATTCAAACTAATTGTTTTAAAAACAAGAAACTACAGACATTTTTAATAGATTGCTGTTAAGGAGTTGTGAAATTTTTCTTTAGGTCAAATAACATTGTTCTATTTCGTAGAATAATGGAATAGAATGGAATCTACCTATTACAGGTAGATACTGAAATGTTAACAAGTAACTATGAGTTCATGATTTGCTGCAAAATAATCCAAGGGAATTTGAGAAAATATAATAAAAGATAGTAAAGTGATGAATTATACATTAAAACCTTGAAAAGTAAGGAAGAATTTGAAAGGCCAGTGTTGGGTGAGTGGGGAAGGCTTCATGGAGGAGGTGTTAAAGGGATTGAGGGAATGGTAAATGGCAAGTGGTAATGGGGACATGAACTCAAGCAAGTTAGGTCCTAAAGGCAGACTGGTTTTCCACTTAGGAAATCTGTGGTTCTTAGCCCTTTCAAGGTCACTCCTTTGAAAAAAAGGAGTTTTATTTCCTGATTTTGATAGTTGTGGGGAAGAAAGATGTCCTGTTCTTACAAGATACACGATGAAGCATTTAGGAGTGAAGTGTCACCATATTCAGAAGGAAATCTTTTTTAAAAGTATCATTAAATATACAGAGAAGGCAAAAGTGATAACGGGTGATTCTAGGTGAAAGGTGTATGTATACTCTCTGTACTAGTCTCTCATTATAAAAACAGGTTTGAAAATATCAAAATAAGCTGAGGAAAAAAATTAATCCACTTAATTTTTAATCCACATTAAAGAATTGTCTGAAGGTCACACAGAATGAGTAAACAATGGAATTGGACTCTACCTAAAAGTGTAAGGGTTGCAAATTAATTTATTCCGGTCACTCATTCCTTTTACCCAGGAAACTCTCAGGCCATATTTCTAGTCTTCTGTTAGCATCAACTTTTCCTTGGATTTTTTTTTTTTTATTAAGAACTCTTATCTTTTACCAGAAACTTCTACTTACGACAAGTTCTGACAAAAAATAAATTTTAAGAGCAAGGTATTTTGGACAGTGGGAAGATTCATTAAACTGACAAAAGATTTGAGGGTTTATGTGTCAAGCCTAGGTGCTCAGAGATGGTTAGCAAAACCATCTTTGGTCTCAAAGAAGTTCCATTTTAGAAGACAAATCAAGTGGTAATAAATGCTATGGAGAAAAAGAGGCAGAGTAAGAGGGATAGGAAATCACAGGGACTCAGGGAGGGAGTCCCTGTGATATTTCACATACCTTATGTGGTATTTCACAACCTTATGAAAAACATGAGCTAACAACTGGCTACCTGGGAAGACAGTGAGATAAAATTGTAGCTGGAAGCTAGGGAGAAAGGGGAAGAGGGTAGAGGTACCAGATCACATGAAGCTTGTAGACTTCTAGAATAGTTCTCAGGAAGTGTGTGACCTGATTTGAAAATGATCACTGAATGCTGTGAGAAAAGTCCAAGGTAGCAAGGATTACTTGTAGAACACATGGGGAGACTATTTTAAACTTGCAATAAAGTAGGTGAACAGTTTATTTTACAGTGGTAGGAGTTGAGATGGTGAATCTGGGGGGATTTTCAAAGTTAGCAAATTTGTTGACGCTAGGGTTTTTTTTTTTTTTTGGTCTGAACAACTGTAAGCACAAACCTGAATAGCCACTTAAGGAGGTGGGAGTAAGAATGAAATCAGTTCTTAGGATCCAATAAACACTTAATACCATAAAAGGGAAACTATACCTAATATTTCCATTCTGCCTTTTAAAGCTGTTTGTCCTAATCTCAGCATTGGTAGGTAACTAAAATGCACGTGCTCACCCCTACCCAGAGTGGAGCTGGAGACAGTAGCTGTAGGCATCTAATCCAGCAGTTTTTCTCTTTTCTAACAAAACTTCAATTTCATTCAGGGAATGCTGGACTCCTCCAATTCCAACTATTAAATCTTGACTAACGTGAAGGAGTTAATGGTGGTGCTTTGGAAATCTGTGAAGGGCTTTTTAGTTATCAAATGATTGGGAGATGCAAGGTTTTTAGTAGGCAAGGAACAACCAGACACAGAACAAACCTTCACAATGAAGTTATTGTGCATCCCACAGGGTGTTAGTATGGTTGAAAATTTAAGCTTAGAACATATTTTTCACATGAATCTCAGGTCACTTCTACATAGGTAATAATGAATACAGATTAGTGTTCCAGAAATGTAATTAAAAGGAAGCATTTGATCAAAACCCGTTTTTGATGACAGACTCCTTTAGGCATAGGTATATGATAGTAGCCCATGAAACACCAAGTCTGCTGGGAGATTTGGGAAATAACCCGTTAACACTCAATGAGATTAGATTTTTAAAATGTAGCCACCTTTCTCCTTCTAAAACACTCAGCATGTGGTAGTTAGAATTATAGCAGAGATTTTAGAGGAAACTAATACCAATATGGAAGAGCAGAAATATGGAAAGAACCTGGGCTTCTGATACTGCACCAATGAAATATTTTAGAACTTTCCAGTTATCGATTACTTTATTGTAAGCCAATTTTTTTTTTTTCCCTATTTGCAGCTGAAAGCAACCTGAAATCCTAACTCTGCTTTTCATGCCAGATATCTAGAACTGTTTCAAGGTTCCAAAACTAAGTTAGGGCTATAACCCCCACTGAACCAGACCTGCCCTTGGTGATACTGCTCATGATTTCATTAAATTTTAAATTTGTATTTTAAGCCAGTGTTTGCATTTTTTGACTCTAAGTCAGGGCAGAAAGTATGAGTCATGCCATAGTACTGATATTAAATGCCAAGGCCGCTCACCTCACAAACGAAGAGATCAAGATGCTTTTCATATTTATTTTTTAAAAAAAATCCAGAATGGATCAAAAAAAATAATTACCAAGGATGTAGGTGCCAGACACACGGGCTATAAGACAGCTAGAAAAGTATGCCTTAGTAAAGTTAGGGAGCCTCATCATTACCTTGTTTTAAAAGCTGTACCTAACATACAGCTTAGCTGTCTATAGATCTAGCCTCCCTTGTCCTGCTTTCCAAAAAGGCAAGGCCTCAGTAAGGACCCCATGTACACTGGGACAGTACTGCAGTACTCAACTAACTAGAAGAACCTCACTCTCAAATGGTCTCATTCCAGTTGATGGTTGTGTATGACATGTTTCAAACCTTAAAAATACAGCCAGTTCAGCACAAAACAACGTTGTCTTGATAATGATAAATAAATTGTCCTCTCCACTTTTACATGCAGCTGGAAGATAATAGGCTAGGGCAGAACATTGTGAAGTTTGTACTGCTGGAATTATCATTCATTAAATGATCATTAGCTAATGGTCACTAAATTTACACATTAAGGAAATTATATATATAGAATACTGCAAAAACACAGTAAGACTGAAGTTTGCCCATTTCTGCTCAGGAAGTCCCTTCATTCCTAAGCGTCATAGTATGTTCTCCTTTCCGCTCCACAGTTTACTGTGACTACTGTTTCTCTTCCTTTTGATCTTCCTTTTGTTCCGCAGAGCCAGAACTTCCAGAGCCTTCTCGCTCAGATGCCATCTGTTAAGAAAACATTTGAGAGGCATTTAGTTTGCTCTCTGTTGGAACTCCCAAGTGAATGAGCCACAGATTCCTGATCTTGTCTCTACCCCACTTTTCTTCTTCCCCATGTTCACTATTGCTGATTTCTGCAATTCCTTCCTTTGATCCCACCCCCATTCCCAAAGCAGATGGTGGGATACTTTCAACTTCAACACTCACTCCCAGTTCCATAAATAGCCATGCTGGGAGCAACCAGCAACAGAGCACTCTTTACATTAACATCAAATTAGAAACAAACTAAGCTCTTTATTGAGCAAACCTCAACCCTTGTACCTTTTTGTATGCCATTTCGAAGAGCTTCAACGATGCCTGTTGAAGGGAAGATGCTGCCTGTCTTATGTTTTCTCCTGTTTCACTATCTTTTCGAGCCAGAAGCTCTCTCATCTTGGAAATCTCTTCTTTTAGCTTATTGCACTTAAAAAACAAACAAACAAAAATCCTCACTTTTATCAGTTCTGTCTCATTACATGTAGTATTGCCTACAAGCATTATTGTTTTTTTGCATGGGTAGGCACCGGGAAACAAACCCAGGTCTCCAGTATGGCAGGTGAGAACTCTGCCTGCTGAGCCACCATGGCCCACCCTACAAGCATTGTTTTTCAACAATCCCTATTCAAAGAAGTTCACAGTAAAATGAACTTCGCTGAACTATTTTATAACATGACTCACCTCATCTGCAGGCAGTTGATTCTTGAATTCTTCCATCTTTGTTTCTGTGTCATGAATAATTCCTTCAGCCATATTAACGGCTTCGACTCGTTCCTGAGACAAAATTATGGCATTAATGAAGACTTTCCAATAAAACTTTGCTGAGTGTCCATGCTGGGCAAGTCAACATACTAACTGCTGTGTACAGGTAGAGTAAACACAGTTAAGATGGATATGGAGAAGTCAGCATGGTCAGTGTGGTCAGGGGTAGTATGGGACAGCATCAAGGATGTGAACTGGATTTTGGAACATGAGAACTTTTACAAGGGAAGAGTAAGAATAAATAAGAAAGTCATTAGACACACAAGTTACTGGGGGTAAAAGAAGACATGAGCAACACATGTCTGAATACCTCCCAGCTTTACAAAGATTCAAGAAGCTCAGGTGTGAAAGAGCTGAAAGTAATCACCTTCTTTCTCCGATCTTCCTCAGCATACTTCTCTGCATTTTTAACCATGTTTTCAATATCATCTTTGCTTAATCCACCAGAAGACTGGATCACGACTGTAGTAAAAAAGAAGGTATCTCATTAGTTCCCAGGTATAGTACTGCCTCTTTTCTCCCTTCCTCTATCACATTAAGAAAGAGTAGCCATTCTTGATGCAAACTACTAAATAAGTTTGTGGTCCTACAATAAGCAGCCCAGAGGCTCAGTGCTTGGCTAGTTGTGGGGAGTAAACACCAATTAATGTGAATCGATAATTGAGGAGAAAAGTGGCAAAGATGAATTATCATCCTCCCCTGAGGTGTGTGGAATAAGATATTCACAACCTAGTTTACAAGAGAAAGGTAGTCTAAGATCCCTCACCTCACTCTTACATTGTGGTAAGAGGACTTACTCTGCTGCTCACGTCCCGTGCCCTTATCTTTGGCAGAAACATGAACGATCCCATTGGCATCAATGTCAAATGTTACTTCAATCTGAGGGACTCCACGAGGGGCTGGAGGAATTCCAATCTAAAATACGAAAATACCCAGGGTAAGTTCCCCTCACAGAGGGTTCCAATGCTATACTTCCAAACCTCTTCAGACTTCCAGGAAACTGTTTACGTGGTTCCTGGCAAGACAAGTGAGCCCTTCACTTAATTTAATGCACAAAAATATCTGTAAGTAAGGATAAGTTTCACTGCTGCCTGAAATAAACAAGGCTCACACTGGTGAAGGTTGGCTTTAACAAGTAACCATCATAAATGGCTGTGTATTCTTGGGGACCCAAGTAAGAGCAAACCTTCCCACACTGTTCATCCCACTAAGAATCAATAAGCAATGCTAATTAGAAGCCAGTAAAGAAACCAGATGTATTTAAAAATAATCAGGAGAAACCAGGAATTTCTTCCAGTTAGCATTGTTTCTGAATTATTTCTCTGGGTCTTCCATTTTCATAAACTTCTTGATGAAATTCCTTAGTCACAAGGAACAAGCAAGGCTTTTAGATAAAACTTGAAGCATGGGTAGCTAATAGCAGAATTACTTTGCACAACTTCTTAAGATGACATCGCTTAATGTCTATGTATGCCAGTGGTTTATGTTTGGGTTTTTTTTTTTTTTTTTGCAAGGGCAGGCACTGGCAATCAAACCCAGGTCTCCAGCATGGCAGGCGAGAACTCTGCCACTGAGCCAACGTGGCCCGCCCATGTCAGTGGCTTATGGTAAAATTTTTAGACAGACTATAATAGTCTAATGTTATGGTGAAAAAATATTGAAGAATACATTATTTGAAATTCACAATACGTACCAAAGTAAACTGTCCAAGAAGTTTGTTGTCTCCAGCCATCTCTCTCTCACCCTGACACACTTTAATCTCCACTTGAGTCTGTCCATCAGCAGCTGTAGAGAATACCTAACAAGGGAAAAAATCTTTTGCATTGGCAGTCCCCAAATGCAACCAGAGAAAGAAATTCACATCCCAACACTGAAAGGAACCTAATGCTCACTACTTTCAGGACAATGGTTTATGTTTTTGCAAGAACAGGAGAAGGATTAGGAGAGCAAAATAGCACACAATAGTTATTGTTTCAGCTAAGCAAATGCAAAGTACAAAGAGGCAGAGTTCAAAAAAAGGATGAAACGGTGCTCATCTAGAGAAATAGATAAAGAGATAGGAAATGTATCTTGTGCTCAGTCACAGAAGTTACATCACACTTTTCTTCAGAATGATGTGTTGGCAAATACATCACCGCAAAAGTAGAGTAACAGCCAAAGATTTCAGGGAAAAAAATCAAAACTGGGAAACAGTCTTAAGAGGCTAGGGTCACTCTTTTTACTGCCTTTGAGAACAGAAGAGGACAGGGAATTCAGTCCCAAACACTGACAGCCCTTTTGTCAGGTTATTCTAATTCTGCAAAGGAGACATTATTGACGCCCTCTCTTCAATCATCACAGGGCTGGCTGACAAGTAAAGGGAACTTCTTCAGAAAAAGAGAGAAAACACCAATAAACAAGATTCTCACCAACCACAGTCAACCACTATGTACTACTGAAGAGAAAACAAAATTCTCTGGAAACGCTCACAAAACAAAGTGGCTGCAGACACACTGCTCACAGAATCTAATTTATCTCTGCAAAAGGTAGGGCAAAGTGATTCTTACCTGGCTCTTCTTGGTTGGAATAGTGGTGTTCCTGTTAATAAGTTTAGTAAAGACGCCTCCCAGAGTCTCAATACCCAAAGACAGGGGAGTGACATCCAGGAGCAACACATCTGTAACATCACCAGCCAACACACCTCCCTGGATGGCAGCTCCAATGGCCACAGCCTCATCAGGATTGACGGCTTTACTTGGGGCTCGGCCAAAAAGATCCTGTACTGTCTGCTGAACCTGTGCAGGGAAGAGAAAAAAAATCTGCCAACAACTACTCAGAGCTGCTGTCTGAGAAGAAGGTGGTGAGACAGCACAGGTGTTCCCTAAGCCTCCAGCAAAAGACAATGTTCCAGATTCAAGAATATTCTCTCCAATTACTATTTTAATAAGTAATTGCTTATTACTTATTAAAGTTAATAAGCTGATATAAACATATGTAGATAATATTCATATACTTTACTCAAGTGTCTCTTTATAGCCCTTTTAATTTGGGAAGAATTTGCCTAAGATTTATATCATGTCTTATATAACACACATTAAAACATTAGAAATAGAGGATATAGGCAAAGGTCCTAAGAAATGGTATAGTCCAAGTCTTCATGTGATACTCTCTAACAACCAGCCCCAACGAAGGACATGTTCCTTCCTCCCCCGTGCTTGTTTTACTAATATTAAAGTGCTATTCCATATTATCTGCAATAATTAATAGCATAAAGGCATTTGTTCTCCTGGCCCTAAACCTCTACTGTTTCCAAGCTTATCCTGAACATATTTTCCCAAGCCCACAAAATTACAAAGCTAACATTAGGAAAGTACTAAGGTCACCAATTCTGTTCAGGCAACAAAGCAAGAAGTGCGTCTTCAAAAGGTTCTGTGCTCAGTCATTAGTTTTCCACACACTTTTCTTTTCAGAATGATGTGTTGAATCAAATTCATCACTGCACAAATCTTTGTTGAAGAGACACAATTAGAAACCCCACAGTGTTGTTCAAACACATATCACAGAGATCTAGAGAATAGCTAGTAGCAACAGTTTAAGCTCTCTTTGATCTTAAAACAGTTTCATTGCTAAAAATCTTGAAAAACTGTATTTCAGGACCCTCCCTGTACCATTAGGAAAACATTCTGTCCTTCCTAATCCCTCCTTTTATATTCTTAAACAAAGTCTGGAGGAAAACTACTTAGCAGTGGCACAAACTGACCTTGCAGGTAACCCTAGCAGAATGTTCCTACGCAACATAAACTGTCTTATTTAGGAAATGAAAACATTATATGCTGGCCCTCCCTTCTCTCCATTACCAATAAATTCCATGTTCGTACCTTGGGCATCCTAGTCATGCCACCAACAAGAATCACTTCTCCTATGTCGCTTTTACTGACTTCTGCATCTTGCATGGCTTTTTGGCATGGAGCAATAGTTCTCCTGATTAGATCAGTGACAATTCCCTCAAACTGAGCTCGGGTCAGCTTCATGTTCAAATGCTTGGGTCCAGAAGCATCCATTGTAAGATATGGTAAGTTGATGTCAGTCTGCAAAGGAAGAGTGGGCAAGAGATACTGGTGGTTACATTTCTTTATCAATTAAAATCGGACCATATCCTAGGAAGAAAGACTTGGAAAGCTACAGAGTGAGACAGACCTTACTTTAAATGAAACAACTCCAAAGACTGTGACACTTTAAGATGCAACCTCTTAAAACAACAACAACAAAAAAGATGCAACCTCTGATCTCCCCCAAAAATAAGCACCACACTATCTGCTTTAAAGAGGTCTTTCATCACGTTTTAAAAATATTCCATG
This sequence comes from Myrmecophaga tridactyla, assembly GCA_004026745.1. Taxonomy (NCBI): domain Eukaryota; kingdom Metazoa; phylum Chordata; class Mammalia; order Pilosa; family Myrmecophagidae; genus Myrmecophaga; species Myrmecophaga tridactyla. Next base: position 59,748 of record PVIY010006329.1, on the reverse strand, counting down.
CACATAAAGAAGAAAATGTTAAAATGCACACCATGAATCAAATAACCTGCCACCAATCCTAGTTTGAGGAAGATAGTAAGAAAGTTACAGAAACGTTCTTATTAGTGAGAAGTACAAGGACTACTTTGAACTGCCACAACAAATTCAGCTAATAGCTAACATCGCTACAGTCAAACCATGTAGCATCTGGTATTTAATGAAACCCAAACCCAAATAAGGCATGGGGTTTTCATAATGTTTAGACTAACAAAATTCATCGTTGAATATGTTAAAAAATGCCGTCCCAAGGGTGATCATCAGGTCCAGAATCATTTCATGCCATCGCCCCTGCAACCTGACATCAAAGCAAGGCCAGCACAGAACAAAGACTAACTGAAGGAGGCAGATCCTTAACCACCTTTCTTCAGAATAAAACAACCTGGATGGTTAAATGCTTAATGCTATCAACACACTTTCTGTAGGATAAAGGGATGCTGGTATCTCAATTTCCTTCTCTGTAAAATGTTAATAAACCTAATCAGTAAATAGTATCTATAAAATCATGCTAATGTAATAGAAGTTTCTGTGTATTCTGTTCACTTCAGTAGCCACAAGCTTACTGTCTTGCTTACTTACCTCCTCTATTTAAAATTCAGCCACTTCTCTCATTACCACACTTAGTCCATGCTCTTCTCATTAAGTAGATGTGCTACAAAAGCCTCCCAATATCTCCCCAGCATCCACGCATGCTGCCCTCAGCCACAGAATCCACCGAACATTTCTGCACTTTATCTAAGCCAGAGAATTTTCCACTTCAGTGGTTTGTACTCCTCCCTCAAGTCAGAACAGACGTCAAATCTAAATTCTGTAATAATGCCCCCTCCTTCTCTGCACTTCAGCCACATGTCTTCTTTCAGTTCCTCTACACCTTACCCCAAAGATTCCTATGTGCTGTTTCATCTTTTCCTGGTCAATGCATCTTCCAGAAGCTATTCTTAATATGCCAAACATCTAAGTCAGTTTCTACATTATAAATGTAACATTTCTTTTGTTACATGTACATTTAGAGCATTTTATACACTGTTAGAGGAGATTTTAAAATCAGTTGAAGCAGCAACAGCAATGCATTTAATTTAAAGGCAAACTAGAATACACACAGCTCTTCAACTCTCAATAAAGTAATAATTATTTGGTTCCAACAAAAAACTTCTGATTTAAGTAGTTAAAAAAGCCTGCAGCTCATTCATGAAATACAAATTTAAGACCATACTGCTTCTCTGTTCAAAATGGCTTTTTCCACCAACCAGAAAACTAGAAAAAAATTCCTGACCAGACCGAAACTGGGCCATTTAGGATATGCTATTCAAATAAACTGAAGCTAAAAATGTCCAGAAAGACTGCTGGGATTTATCCATGTCTTACTTGTACAGATGAAGAGAGTTCACACTTGGCCTTCTCAGCAGCTTCCCGCACCCTCTGAAGCGCCATATTGTCTTTGGTCAAATCAACCCCTGTCTACAGAGTGAAGACACACAATGTAAGTGAGGTGATGCATAACAAGTTAAATTGCAGTAAGAGGCTTGACCGATGAACTGGAGTCACACCTTTATAAGCAAGCATTAGAAAATTACTTTTTTATTTCCTTTAAAAATCCTTATGGAAAAGATAATCTATATTGAGGAGGGTGGGTATCTGTGTCTGGAACCAGCAAGTAATGCTTGGTTCTTCTCAGCCCTGGATTCTACATCAAAAGAGGAGTTTAATTTCCGATACTGTACACTGAGTGCTATATCTGTTTAACCCTGTTGTCTGTCCCAGTCTGAAGCTATAGTAACCAGAATAGTTCAGTCAACCCACTGAATCAGAAATGCAACAGAAGACATTCTCTATTAAGGGCAAACAATTGTAAACTAAGCAAGCAGCAATCTGAACACAGAAACTCTGAATATCCTAACGTCTACACACTAACCACACTGTTAACTAACCTCCCTCTTGAATTCCTTCACAATGTGTTGTAGCAGGGCCTGGTCAAAGTCTTCACCACCTAAAAAAGTATCTCCATTGGTGGATTTTACCTCGAACACTCCTTTCTGAATTTCCAGAATGGAAATATCGAAAGTTCCACCACCTAAATCATATACAGCAATGCTAGAAATAAAGAATAAGGCATTAAGGAAAAGAATCTGTCACACTGGTGTAAATGTCAACAACCAATGAACAAAACATTTTCCTGAAGTGTAAATAATTATGAAATTTTTTGATAACTGCCTAAGTGACATGTCTGTTAACATGCGGTCTTAACAGCTAACAAATAAAACACCCTTAGGTGAAATGAAAGAAGTTCATATTTCAGAGTCAATAAAACTGACAGTATTCAACCACACATTGGGATGAATATCTGCCAACATGCACATCCAGGCAAAAATTACTACAGTTCAGTACCTAAATAAAGCAATGGTCTTGAAATGAAAACACAAACCATACAGCCTTGAAGGTCAAGGCTCAATCTACAAGAAATCAAGATGATGTAGGATTAGTTTCATGGATCCACGAATTTAGTTTCACATATCAAAGAGAAATTCACAGCACAAGCTTACATTTTATCTTCCGATTTGTCTAGACCATAGGCCAGAGCAGCAGCTGTGGGTTCATTAATCACTCGAAGAACATTTAATCCAGATATCTGACCTGCATCCTTAGTGGCCTAGAGAAAATAAAGAAAAAAGCATTTTCCCACTCTTGTCTTCCTAGCACTATTAATTTTCATGAATAAAAATGCAAATTGACCTCACCTGTCTCTGAGAATCATTGAAATAAGCTGGGACTGTTATCACAGCATTTTTTGCTGTATGCCCCAAATAATTTTCTGGAAAAGAATCAAAGAATGTGGTTCAATTATGCAATTTTGTAACAGAAAGTAGGCAAAAGGATTACTAATGTAACCTAACAATCTAAGTCATCATCTTTTGGAGCCAAAGACAATACTCACTGGTTTTTCAGCACGTGACCTGACACGCACAAATCTTGTAGGAAAACGTTCCAATTAAAGATAACTGGCTGAAATTCCAGTGTCTCACCTTTAACATTTTAATAAAATGATTACCAGTTATTTTATTAAATTAGTATACAAAATGTTTAATAAAATAACATATTAAGTGATGAGAATACAGCCTCGTTTCAGACTTAAAATGGCCTTTTTTTTTATTTTTAAAAAAACAGAAAGGTCTAAGTTTTAAGCTAAGAGGAGAAAAAGCTTAATGTCTAGTCTCCTGCTTTCAAAACAGAACACTATACCCTTAGTGAAATAAAAAAGAAAACAAACGTGACACCATTAGGACAACTGGAAGATAAGATATAGTCAATCTGGAGGGAAAGTATAAAGAGTATCAGTTTTGCTATTCTTAGCTTTTCTGTGTAAAAAGCACAGAAAACCTAACCCATTTTCTCTGAACTTCTCCAGATGTTAAAACTCCACTCACCTGCAGTCTCCTTCATCTTCATTAACACAAATGCTCCAATCTGACTTGGCGAATAGAGTTTTCCATGAGCTTCAACCCAGGCATCACCATTTGAGGCACGGACAATTTTAAAGGGAACATTTTTACTGAAAGACACAAAATTTGTATGTGAAAAAAATTACTAGTTTAACCTACTAGTTTACCATACATTATGAATACCCACTCCGCACCCCAAGAGACCTACCGCCAAGAAATGAGAACTTTAGAAATTCATGTAATGTAAACCTTTAAGAAAGTAATAGCTAATGTTTAAAAACATTTTAATGAAATAAAAATACTAGTTACTTCCCACAAAACAAAAGATTTCCACAACAGGAAACTAACCATACCTATAATATTTTTAACCTGAAAAAACCAAAGCAAAACAAAAACACAAAAAAGCCAAGTTTTGGGCTTTTTTTTTCCCTCTGCATAGATAGATCAACATGTGATGGACACCACACCACACAGTTCAGGAATGCCTGGAACCTAGGCAAATCTTCGTATGTCAATATATGACAAAGACCTAATCTGTGAACTAAATTTTTTAAAGGCAATACTCTTGGAAAGGGCAGGAGCTTAGCCCCAGACACAATCTATAAAGTAACCAAGGCAAGGTACTCCACGATTCATGATAAACTTGCCAAAAGATTCTTCAGTACGACTCTTGAAAAAACTATGTTTTTGTGCTTACTCACATGTCTTTCTGTACTTCAGGGTCATCATATCGCCGGCCAATAAGACGCTTGGTGGCATAGAATGTGTTATTTGGGTTGGTAACAGCCTGTCGCTTGGCTGGCATTCCAACCAGACGCTCACCATCTGCTGTAAAGGCCACAACTGAAGGGGTAGTTCTGGCACCTTCGGCATTCTCCAGCACCTAGAACTCCCAAGGTTACACAGAATGAGGTTCCAATGTGTCTTTCTTATCAATTGTTCAAGACACAGAACAAATGCTTAAATATAGTATTAATAGGCACGCCTTACTGCTCTGTGAATACTGATATAAATACCTACTATTGGAGGCAGTAAATATTTTAAATATCTTTACTCTTTACTTTAAAACAATTTATTATAATTAAAAACTAAAAACATAAATCACACCAAAAAAAAAAAATGAAAAAAGAACTGGACAAAAATATAGACCACATCTTCTACATTCAATGGTCAGGCCAATTATTCTTCTATCTAGAAACAGACACTTAAATTTTATCTTAGGAAGTCAAATCCATTCAATGGTGACAAATGATTCACCTCATAAGAATCTTTAAGAACCTAAAAGCACCTTCTAAAATACAAACCAGGGACCCAACAGTGTCAGCCCTTTATTCAAGCCCAGAATTCCAGACTGGGTACTAGTTACCAAGAGCTTGACCAAGAGCTTTCAATCATGCTCACCTTTGCTTGTTTACCTTCCATCACTGCCACACAGGAATTGGTAGTACCCAAATCAATACCAACAACTGCTCCCTTGATTGCTTCTGATCTGTAAGACATTTAAAATAATGCCATGATTATTATAATAATCTCAAAAATAAATTTAGAAAGAAATATGTAAGAAAGTAACATTTTAAAGTAAACTCTAGGGGCACAATACATACCCTTTAAATAAATATGGATAAATAATTTTTTTTTCTCTCTGAGACTAGTTAATAACAAACTAGAGGCCACTACTCTGGGGTTTAATATGCTTCATCTCCCAAATGAAATGAAATTATACTTACGCATAATCCCTCCTTGAAATAATTCTAAAAGCCTCATGGCTAAGGCCATTCCAGCCATCCTAAAAACAGGGGGAAAAAAAAAAAGCATCAGCCATCAACTAAACAAGGTAACTGGACATGTTTTGATTTTATTCTTCCAGGGAACATTGGAAAGTTTTGAGACTTTCATTTTATTAACTGAAAATGTGGTAACTACAACATCTAAATCACAATGGAATAAGATGGTGTTCTTTGCATGAGGCACTATGGTATTAAAACACCAAATTTTAATACATTAAACACGAAATTCCCCAAATATGAGAAAATAAGTGGACCACGTTTGTTTTTCCCAACCAAAGAGCTAGACATACAGAGCCAATTCTTTGTGGTGGAGGATGTTCTAGCACATTGCAGGATGTTTTAGGAGTATCTCCAGCCTCTACCAACTAGAAACCAGTCCCAATTGCCTCTTCGAGTTGTGACAATCCATAAGGCATTCAGGCATTATCACCTTCGGGGATGAATAAGGTAAAAACTTGCCCCTGTTGAGAATCACTACTCAAGATAATCTCAGTTTTACGGTCAGGAGCCCTCCACAGACAATGTCTTTATTGTAGGTACAAATTTAAATTACCCAGAAACACTTTATGTGACCTTGGTTTAAAGAAGGCAGGACTACTAACAGTGTGTATTTCAAAAATAATAGATTACAGGAGTGGCCTCCAACCAGGATGAAAGACTGTTGTTACAACCTAACCTCCAAATCTTAAATACCATGTGAAAGAAAAAGTATATACACATATATATCTATATATATAAATACACACACAACTCCCGTTCTCCGAAGAAAGGTTTTTGGTTTCAGGTTATAATGAGCAATCATACCATGACCAGTCCCTCGATCTGCTGATTTTTCGGAAACAGCAAACACACACTTATAGCAAATATTTCATGATACTAACTCAACAAAAGCTACTAAGCAAAAGAACCAGACGCCTGATTTCCGACTTAAAACTTAGTCTTTTTCTTTTTGTATTTCACCCCTACACACCGTGTTTTACATATGCGGAAACGGCAGCCTTCCTTCGACTCTCAAATGAAAATAAAATCTACAGTAGCAGCCCCCTCCCCAGAGTAGCCGTCGCCGTCAAGAACAAACCTGTTGAACAGGCTACAGAACGTACTGTTAAGTCAACTACCCACTAGCCCCTAAGAGGAGATCGTGAAAGGTGTGACTCAGCAGGCCCTAAAGAACGGAGGCAGAAACATTAAGAAGGCGTTGAACCAGAAGCATTAATTACGCATGGTCCGTCGTCTTCCTTCCCTCCTGATCCACCTGCAGAATTCTGACCCCTAAGGGCGAGACGTGCTGCACCGAGGCCCAAGGCCGTGAGCCACTCGGGAAAGGCCTTACAGTTCCTCACCTGGTGGCGGACAGCCGTGGAACTCCGGGAGGCTGCGGCGCCGACCAGACGGGCAGCTGCGGTTCGGCTGGCACTTATCATAGCGGCTTGACGGAAGGTATACAAACGAGGCAGCAAAAAAGGCGTTATGGCAGCCGCGAAGTGCGCGGAGCGGTAGAGGCAACCCTTCTGGAAACCTCCAACCACGTGGTGCGGGGGCGGGGTTTAACCGGGGCATCCAGCGGACCCGATCCTTCACGGAGGCGCCGCTGGCGCCGCCTGACTAGAAATTACTTGACCCTCGTTTCTAGAATCAGGGCTTACCAATAATATGCTCGGCAACATGTTGGTTGGAAAAAGCGTGTTCTCCCTTGCAGGTCGCGGCCGGTCTGGGGTCAATGAGAAAGGATAGGGCTAGAAAGAGTATGAAGGCAGCAACTTAGATAGCCCCGGTCCTCGGCAGCAAAAAAAAAAAGACTCAAGGTCACACGGGATAAATTGCGAACCAATTTCAGTTGCTTTGCGTCAGGTGCGTGGGAGGAGGTGCCTGTTGCGCCTGCGCAGCTGCATCCGGTTTAGGGCCTGGGGAGCGCATGTGCACAGGGAGTGGCTGAAAGTGGGGGTGGAGACTATCTGCAGCGCTCATTGGATGCTCCGGCGCACGCGACTTTGTCCTGAGCGTAGACCGGGACGATCCTTTTTCGAGCCCGGGCGCGTGGACGTTCCGAGCGCCTGGGCCTTGTTCCTCGCTCCCGCTCCCTGCGGAGGGCGCCATCTTGTTCTAGGATTTTGTTCAGTGTAAGCCTCTGGCTTAGAGTCTTTGTTGCTTGGCCCAGCCCTTTGTTCGTATTTTGCCTGCAGGAACTTAAAATACACCTGAATTGCAACCTTTGCATAAATTCATGCTGTGCTCTGCCACAGCGTTGTCAGGTTGCGAACTACTAGGGCAGCTTTCGTTCACACAGAGCATTGGGTGGCGTTAGGCTATCAAGAGAAAAAATACCGGCTCTTCCCCTGCTGTGCTGGGCCTGACTGAGGCTTTCCTGGCCCTTCTCAAACCTTGGGCTGGTTGCTAGGAACCGAGGCTGTGGATTATGTACTAAGGAGATGTGAGCAGCAACTGTACCTGTGACCAGTTCCAGATTTTTAAGAAAAGGATAGAATTAATTGATTGAACAAACAGGTGTCAGGCATTGTTCTAGATGGTGGGAATTAAACGAAAACAGAACAGAAGAACTCATTGATGAGATGACAGTTGAGATGGAGCTTGATTTTGGAAATGAAGCAATTTGTTCTTAAAGTCTGAAAGTTCTCCTTCAGAGGAGAAAGACCCTCAAGGACCCTACCTCTTCCTTCACAAAAGCAATATTGTTAAGTGATATCGCTTTGTGAGGAATTGTGAAGGAAATGGTGGAGGGAAGTTTGGGAGGTAAAGAAAACATTCAAGTGTTAACGTTTTCCGGGAGATGTAAGAAACAGAAAAGTCGAACATAACCTCGGTTATAGATTATGCAGATTCTAAAGGTTAAAAAAAAGCCCTTCCCACACACTCTTCCTTAAATGTTAGCTATTATATTATCCTCACTAGTCTACTAACCCTTTTTTTTTTTTCCAATTCTGTGATATAATTGTCTCAGAGATAGACTTCTGTCCCCTATTTGTAGAGATTTAAGTTAAGACAATACACTGATGCAAAAGAACATGGGGAGGAGTGAGCCACAACGTGTTCATCAAAATAGCCCTGGAATCCAGTGGTATTATGTAAAGGATGGCTGAGGCCACGATTCTGTGTGTACATGTATGATTGACGTTAATGGTAGTTTCCAGCCGGGAGTCTCGCACATCCTCGCCCTGACCACAAGAGGGATGTGGTAGCGTTAGATATTCTAAGCATGAGCCTGAAAATGGGGTCTTTCTAATATTTGGCAGTGTTAAGGATAGGCTTCTGGATTGCTTTGCAAGTTAGCATGGCCTCTAACCTGATGGCTTGAAGAAGTGAGCCTGAGTCTAAAGAAAAATAAGGTTGCAAATGAAGAAAAATGGACAGATCCACAGCTAAGTGATACAATTTTTCACCATGCAGCACAGTAGTGTATTTCAGTTCTCTGTTGTCATTTCTATGTCAAACTGGGGAGTAGAAATTGCTGGTGCAGTCATTATCTGCATGTGAATAAGTAATTTATGTGGATGAATCTTAGAACTGTGCATACTATATTTTTAATATTTTAATTGGCATGATTGTTATTTTTAGGATATTTGAAGATTAGTTTCAACCTTTTAAGTATTTAACTCCCAGCCATTCAAAGGTATTGTCATTTGAATACTACTGCTGAACAATTTTGTTTACTTAAGTGCCACATGTTGTCCTAAATATTTTAGATACATTATCTAGTGGAATGCTCACAACAGTAGTCTCAAGTAAATAACATTGGTATTCCCATTTTGCAGATGTGGAAACTGAGGATTAGAGTGGTTGCATATGTTGTATGGGGTCATATAGTAATTGAATGGCTAAGCCAGAATTTGAAGGCAAACTGACTCCAGAACATACATTGCTCACCTCTAGGCTCTGCTGCCTCATGACTGAACTGGGTTCTGATCTTTTACCTCTGCTTCCACATATGCAAAAGATGAGTTTTATAACACTGGCCTAGTCCATTTTAACAGCAGTTATTTTAGGCAATGAAAGAAAATGGTTAGAAAATATTTTTTCAAATTTTTATATAGTTTCATTCCAGAGCAACTATAAAGGAAGTTCAATCTATAAAATAACTCATCAGGTCAAGTTTGTATTTTTAAAGCAGAGTCTCTTTAAATTAGTGACTCAGAAGACATTTTATTTGGTCTCCCCAAAGATGAATATCATGCTGTGGCTCCTTCCATCTTCAGGAAATAAAAATATCGCATGTTGCAGGGACTTGTCACTTTCGTTCTCCCTGGAATTTTTCATGCATCTGTAACAGATCTCAGAATGCAATCCCTACTTTTCCTTTTTGGCATTAGTTGCTCTATGTTGGAGTACATTATACAGTGTTGCTCCACTCAACCTGGTACAACAGAGCTTGCCCCAGTGAAGCAGAGGAAATATTTATGTCGAGTGTTGTCCCTGTCCCCGGGGGGGGGGTGTGTGACAATTAGCAGGCGTCATTTTATTGAATGCCTGGTAACCTGTACTCTTTCTGATGGAAGAGAAATAGAAGATGACCCTGAAAGAAAATTAAGGTAGCAATAAAATTAAAATAAGATGCCACTTTGATTAGATAGGATGTTTATATCCCAGTGGTAATGTGGTCTCATTGTACAGCTTAGAAGGCAGCTAGTTAACTTTGCTCTGGATTTTGATTCAGGGTTGGGAAACAATTAGCTATTGGATAGGTCAAGGATCCTATGCAGGAAGCACCTATTTGGGGAGGTGGTAGGGCTGATAAAAGTAGAGATTTGCTCTTCATGAGGATCCATATAGTATTTAAGTCTTAAGGATGTAGGAGCCTTTTATGAATTTTTCTAATTTAAATGGCCAGAATTTTAACTTATTCTTGACCAGTGTGGTATAGTGAAAAGGACACCAAACTGGGAGTTGAACCTCAATTTAGTTCTAGAAACACAGAAAGGACTGTGGATATTATTTCAAGTCTAACTTTTCAATTAACAGGTGAGGAACAGGGAGAATCATTAAAGTCCAAAGGTTATACAGCAAGTAAATTTTTTTTAACTTGATATGTATGATGGTTTGGAGCTATGTGCCTCAGAAAAACATGTTCTTAAACTTAATCCACTCCTGTGAGTGTAAACCCATTGTAAATAGGACCTTTTGATAAGGTTGCTTCAGTTTAGGTGTGGCCCAACTCAGGGTGAATCTTAATCCTAATACTGGAGTCCTTTATAAGCAAAATGCAATTCAGGCACAGAGAGAGAGAGAGAGAGAGAGAGCCACTGAAAGTCAGAAACCGAAATTCAACAGAACAGGCGACAGAAGGGAGAGGTTGAAGAAAGCATCACCTTGATGATACTTTGATTTGGACTTCCCTTAGCCTCAAAACCGTGAGCCAATAAATTCCCGTTGTTTAAGCCAAGCCATTTATGGTATTTGGTTTAGCGATGAGGAAACTAAAATAGTATGCTTTTGAGAAATCACCCACATAATTTCAGATTAAATGTTCAGTTAGCACAGGGATCTTTTTCAAATGCTTGCAGACAACTCTGGCATATATACTCTTCCTCTGATTTCATCCTCATTCCTTAAGATATATGATTAGTGAAATCATGTCAACTGTCTTTTCAGTTCTTCTGAATTATATGCACTCTCTAGATGAGGACTCTTGGTTTCAGAGTTTCCTCATCCTTGTCCCCCACCTATTAGAAGAGGAAATGCCCAAATTTCTTTAGGCTGTGAGGTTTAATGGAAGGATAATTAGAGAAGTATAGGCATTGTCTCAATAACCACTGAGGCAGATTTCCGGGAGGGCGGTTCCTTCTCTTTGGTCAGGCCACAATGGAAGCTATAATGGCCAGTTAATCTGCCTTCCCCTCAAAAACAGTGTTTTAGTTTCCTAGCTGCTGAAATATACATCATACAAGGAGCTAGCCTAACAACAGCAATTTATTGGCTTGCTGTTTCAGAGGCTAGAAGGCATGCTTCCTCCCAGGATTAGTATCTTCTGGCGGCCAGCAATCTTTGGGGTTCCTTGGCTTTTCAGTCACATGTCAATGCACATAGCAGCATCTTCTTTCTCTTTCAGGTTCCACTGATTTTCAGCTTCTACCTACTCCCCATGGCTTCTTTCTCTGTGGCCTTCTAAGGGCCTGAGATTAAGAACCACACCTTATTTAGAAACATACCAAGAACCGTGGTGTGTTCTTGTCTCCAAAATTTTCATTACACATCCTTATTAGGAAAAATTTGTGCATACACCCCCCTTATGTGTACATTTATATATTTATAAACTATATATGTACATTTATAAATATATAAATAAATGTATGTATATATAAACTATATATGTGTACATTTATCTATTTAAAAACTATAAATACTTATATGTTTATCAACTATATATAAATGTATATGATCCTAGTACATGATAAATGTTATTAAACATATATAAAAATAGAAAATAAAACTGAAAAAGATAGCAGACATTTTAATGTTTCTTTCCTGTATTCAGTATATCCCCTGGGCTGCTTGTACCACCTTTGCTACTTTTCACTGTATGGTTTGAATTATGCCATCAATTATGAATGCCTCAGCTGAGCTGAGTTCTTATGCCAAGTTTAGCTCATAGACCTAGACCTTGGTTTAGGTACCAAATCCTTGTTCCATTGTGATGGGGTGGTGGCAGGGGAGCTGTGTAGGTGTGACATAACTTGATGCAAGCTGATTTACATGGAAAAAGCCCTGGGACCACTTCTTCCAGGGAGAGGAGGGTTTGGGAGATGATAGCTATTGAGGGTCTCATGAACATCTCTTTCTTTTCCACCATAATATAATGATTGTTTCAAAACTTGGCGAATTACAGAGACTATGGATGAGGCCACCCTGCCTGTACTGTGCAGCTTCGAGTGGCTTCCCAGAAGGAAGCTGACTTTGGCCCAGGTCCTATGTGTATGTGGGGTGGGGTGGGTGCTTCTCTCTCGTTCCCTTTACAGCATGCCTGCCTGGCCTAAGCTAGGGAAGTCATTCTCTGGGTTAAAGGCAGTCAACAGTACACCAGTTGTCTTGGAGAACAGCATCTATGTTTGAGTGTCTTAGAGCCAACAGGCAGTTTATTGAGAACCAGTAGCCACATCCCTGAACCCAAAAGCAATTCTTCTTTGGAGTGTGTGCATCTTTTGTGCTCTGGATATACTCCCAGTTCCCAAAGAGGCTTCACTTTTCATGTTGCCTATTTTGCGGTTCTTTGAAATTGCTCTCTTGCCACACGGCACCATTTTGTGAGTAGAGTATCAGTTCCATGAGTTAGACCAACCACATTGGGACAGGTAGATATAAGATGTGATTGAGCACAAAGTTAAAACTAGGCAAATCCCAAACATGTTCAGAAATCAAGTGAGTAAGTAAAATAGCGCAGAACAATAACCCTAAAAGGTATATTTAGAAATCTATTAAAGTTGAAAGTGGCTCCCCACATTCCCTTTTTTCAAGTAATATCCCTACTCCTATTTGAGGACTGGCAATAATTTTACTTTCTTCTGTGAAAAAGAAAGCTTATGTTGTATACTCTCAAAGACCAGGGAAGGTGGAACACTGTTAGAGAGCTCTGTAGCAAACAGGGAGAGAACAGAGGTGCTTCTTGGATTCAGGACAATCAAGTATTTCAATATGTCTATTTCCTGATTGATAGGGAAATTTGAAAATAAGTTACTTAGAGTTTCACTGCTTTTCACTTTATATGAGAGAAAATTGTAAGCATCAAACACCATTTTTTTCTTCCTTTTTTTTTTTAAAGGATTACATAAGTGGGATTTATTCCAAGAACTCAAGGATGGCTCAACATCAGAAAATCAGTCAATGCAACACAACACATTAATAAAATGAAAGAAAAAAAAATACATGATCATCTCAGGTGATGCAGATAAAGTACCTGATGAAATTCAGCATCCTTTCATGACAAAAACACTCAAAACCAGTATTAGAAGGCAACCTTCTCAACATGACAAAGGACATTCATGAAAGACACACAGCAAACATCATACCCAATGGTGAGAGACTGAAAGCTTCCTCTCCCCAAGACCAGAAACAAGTCAAGGATGCCCACCATCACCGATGTTATTTTGTTCAATATTGAACCGGAATCTAGCCGTAGCAATCAGGCAAGAGAAAAAAACAAAAGGAATACAAATTGGAAAAGAAGAAGCAAAACACCATTTTTTTCTGTCAATTTATGTTTTTCCAGCCCATAAATGTGCTTACCATTTCCATGTTCTGCTTTTTTTGCTTAGCGGTATCTTATTTAAAGATTTCTACATGTCCGCGTGGTCTTGTATACCTGTCATTTTTAATGGTTGACTGTGTAGTCTTACTCTTTTTTGAGATATATGTGAGTTTATTCCATTGACTCTCCTGTACTCTCATATTTTTGCAGGATATGAGGAAAGATTTGCTGCATTTCTATAACATCTCTGAAAACAAGCTGCATTTCAGAATCCAATTCAACATTTTCTTTCCTTCACTTTGTGAGTACACACAGGAAGCCACTGGACCCAACAGGTATTGAATTGTCTCCTCTGAAGTCCACTTCTGCAGGTCTGGCTGGGCCACTTGATGAGAAATCTCAGCAAGAGGATTCAGACACCAAACTGGAGAAAAAATAAAGTGGACAGAGTGTTTGATATTTCCAAAGAGTCACTTAGGTTCCTTCTATTACTGTAGCATTCAAAATATGGACATAGTTCAGTGCTGTGATTGAAGTGACTTTTGCCATTAGCCTCTTTGTTCATGTAAGATGTAGTGATGGGCTATAGCTATTTCATCATTTGTGAGTGTAATGGTTAGCTAAAGCTGTTTTTCTTTAAAGGGCTAGTTATTTTTTTAGTTTTTCTCCAAAACTTGAGCTTTAGCAAGAAGGAGCCATAAATTCTGTGACATAGCTGCCTTCTCATCTGTCTTAGGAGTTATAGACTGCACGTATAAGACAATTCATGTACCTCTGCATAATGAGGTAAGTTTTATAAAGCATAAATCTTCATTTAACATGCAGGTAGTGTTAGGTGCCAGGTTTAGGAAACTGATGTAGTTGCCAAGTTCATGAAGTTCATAAATCGTTCATGTCCAGAATTGTGCTGTCCTCTGAGGCAGACCAATTTCAGGGTGGTTGTTAAACACAGAAATGTGAGTCTTGATGATTGTTTTTCAAAATCAAATGCACTTTCTATTTGAAGATTAAACCCAAATTACTTTTCTTTTTTTTAGTTGATGTCAGTTTTCTTTACACTCAAGCATCTATCAATAATATATATTTCTTCCCTGATCTCTGAATTCTATCAGAAATATATCACAAAATATATAACCTGTAGATTTGCAATTCAGGTCTTTAATGTGCTGAAAATGGAATTCAGACATTCAGTAAATCTTGAGGCACATTATTAGAAAAAACCCTGTTGAGTTTTGGGGGGTATTTTCTTGTTGTGCCATATTTTACATGAAGTTGCTATGAATTAAAGGTATACTGATCCTACTAGGCAAGTGTAGCCCTCTTCCACACTGCCTTACTCTTCAGAGGGCAAAGGCAGGAAAGGAATAGGACCTATAGAGAAGTGATCCCTGGAACAGGAATGCTCGAAGCTGTGCAGTATGGACGTACCTCTCTAAGTTTCCAGGCTTTATCCAGACTTCTAAAATATGGATATTAAATTTAGGTGTTTGCTCACTTGGTAGGCGAAGAAAGCTATGAAATTAGATGTTATTGAGGAAAGAAAAGGTGCTAGTGCTTTTTTTTTTTTTTTTTCTTTATGGGCAGTCTCTGGGAATTGAACCCAGGTTTCCAGTATGGCAGGTGAGAATTCTGCTGTTGAGCCGCTGTTGCCCACCCACTGCTAGTGCGTTTGATGAGAAATTCTCAAGGAGGAAACAGAGGAGGGAAAAAAGTTTTTCCAGAGGCTGTTAGTATTCTGAGGGTAGATAAGTATCCTTATAACGCTTTGTGGTCTCCAGCACAGGGCCACACTGCAAGTGACAAGAGACTTCCTCTCTTTGGTATGTCTCAAAAGTCCTTGTGAGGTGAATATGTGAGTGGCTGTCCCTCCTGTGTTTATTGTGTGGGTGGCCTGCCCTTGATTAAAGATTGTAGGGGCCATAATTTAGTTTGTTAAAGTTGCTGGAATGCAATATACCAGAAATAGAATGTCTTTTAAAAAGGAAATTTCTTGGGCATGGGAGAACTGGATATCCACAGACAAAAGAATGAAAGAGAACCCCTGCCTTACACCTTGTACAAAAATTAATATAAAATAGATTAAAGACCTAAATATAAGAGCCAGTACCATAAAACTCCTAGAAGAAAATATAGAAAACATCTTCAAGACCTAGTAATAGGAGATAGCTTCTTAAACTTTATACCCAAAGCACAAGCAACAAAAGAAAAAAAATGATCAAAGGGAACTTCTTAAAATCAAAAGCTTCTGTGCCTCAAAGAAATTTGTCAAAAAAGTGAAGAGGCAGCCAACTCAATGGGAGAAAATATTTGGAAACCACATATTGGATAAAGGCTTGTTATCCTGTGTACATAAAGAAATTGTACAATTCAATTACAAAAGAACAAAAAACCCAATGATAAAGTGGGCAAAGACATTTTTCCAAAGAGCAAATACAAATGGCTAAAAAGCACATGAAGAGATACATTCTTTTTGTTTTTTTTAACAATTTTAAATGTAAAAGTATATTTTTTCACAATCTTTAAGAAGTTACCATTCCTTAAAAATTCTTTAAGAGCAAAATGCCAAAAAAATTTCAGTAGTAGCTTATGCTAAACCAAAAATATATATTTGATGTATATAAACTTTAAAAAGCATAACACGGGCAATGTGACTGTAAATAACCTTTAAAATATTTCCAGTGTCAGTTACAACTTAAATTATGTATATAAAGACGTAAATAATAGCATTATCTAATGTATTATATTTATATATTTAGTCAGTGTTATTTATTTCTATGACATTAAAAACATAAATGATGAAATTACAAAAAAAAAAAGGGAATTTCTTGAGTTGCAAGTTTACAACTCTAAGGCTATAAAAATGCCCAAACTAAGGCTTCCAGAGAGAGATACTTTGGTTCAAGAAAGGCCTATGGGTCCGGAACACCTGTCAGCTAGGAAGGCACATGACTGGCATCTGCTGGATCTCTGGCTTCTATTTTCAAACACTTTCCCCAGGGGCATTCTCTTTCTTCATCTCCAAAGGTCTCTGGCTGTGTGAGCTCTAAATCTTCCAAATGATTCCCTCTGAAAAGACTCTGGTAAGCAACCTTCCCTTGAATGTGTGGAGACACTTCTCCTTGGAACCCATCTAATCAAAAGGTACCACCCACATTTGGGTGGGTCCCATCTGCCTGGAAACAACCAAAAGAATTCCATCCAGCAATATTAAATGAAGATTAAAGAACATGGCTTTTCTTGGGTACATAGCAGTTTCAAACCCACACAGGCCAATTCCGGGCAAAACATCTTTTTCACTGAATGTAACCATGTTTTCATTTTTGTTGTGATAATCCCCTTAATCCTGTGAATACCACCTCTGAGCTCCTTACCTATTTGTGAATTTGCAAAAATCACTTGTATGAGTTTTGTAAGTTAATTAGTCTTGTGAAAATCTTGAGAGGCTGATTTCTTGCAAACTCCTTTTTTTGTATTTTAATTAACATTTTTTCTTTTAATAGCCTACAAAATTTCCCATTTTAGCCACCTATCATGTATACAATTGAGTGATATTAATTACATTCACAATATTGTGCTACCAATACCTTCATACATTACCATAACTTTTTTAACACCCCAAACAGAAACTCTGAACTCATTAAACAATAACTCCCCATTCCATCCGCACCCCCAGTACCTGGTAACCTGTAATTCACTCTCTGTCTCTATGTATTTGCTTATTCTGAGTATGATTTCACATAAGGGAACTCATCCAATAATTATCTCTTTGCAATTGGCTTATTTCACTCAAATGATGTCTTCAGGGTCCATCCTTGTGGTAGCAGGTATCGGAATGTCATCCCTTTTAATGGCTAAATAATATTCCTCTTTGTGTATATACCACAATTTGTTTATCCATTCATCTGTTGATGGCACTTGGGTTGTTTCTGCCTTTTGGCTGTTGTGAATAATGCTGCTATGAACAACATTGGTGTGCTACTATCTATTTGACTCCCTGTTTTCAATTCTTTTGGGAATATATGTAGAAGTGGAGTTGCAAAAGGGAATTCTACGTTTGATCTTTTGTGGAACTGCGAAACAGTTTTCCATAGCAGCTGCACCATTTACATTCCTACCAGCAATGCGTGAGGGTTCCTATTTCTCTGCAAACTGGCATTTATGTTCTGTTTTTTTTTAATAAAAGTTGATTTGCATTTCCCTAATGGCTACTGATATTCAGCTTCTTTTCATGTGCTTATTAGCCATTTGTATAACCTTTTTGTAGAAATATCTGTTCAAGTCCTTTGCCCATCTACCAACTCCTTTTACATCCCTCCTTCCTTCCCCCACCCCAAACTCACCTTTTTTTTTTTTTTTAATGCCTCCATGCCTTGGGCATACTGTTCCCACTATATGGAATATTCATGTCATTGTTATATAAATGTCTAGCTCCTGAACTCATCCTGTAAAACCCACTTTAACGTCAACTTTTCTGTGAAGCCTTCTCTAGTTTTCTGGGCCAGTTTGTCATTGATCCTCTGTGCTTCTAGAGCATTTATCCCCACCTCCGTTATAACCCATCACAGGGGAGTTTAATGTCATTTCTCCCACTAGACTGTGAGCATCTCAAGGATAGTAACAGAGTTTATTAATCCTGTATTGTTAGTACCCACTATATCTGACACAAAGTGGAGAAACTCTATAATAAATTGCATCCTCTTTTTAAATTTTATTTACCCTGTCCACTTGAACACTAACATACAGCTTTGGGAGAGAACAAAGCTTTTTAAAGTTGCATTTCATCATCATTTATGGATGCTAAAACTAACTCATAAAGTATTTACTTGAGTGCATTGTAGATATACCTATGGTTAGATAGTGACAGAGGCAAGGAGAAACTTCTCAGTGTGTCCTGTATTTTTCTGTAGGCTGTGGAAAGATCAAGTCTTATTCTTTAGTCCTTAAATGATCTCTAGGACTTTTATGTGTTTGTCTTCTCATAGCTATCATTGTAGTCTAGTTCTCATCCTTTCACATTTGAACTGAGCAGTTATAGCAGGTATGACCCTCAGTTTATAAGCTCATATGTGTAGGAAGTATCATATTGATTTCTGTTCTTAGATAAAGGTAACCTCCAATTATGTGCTCCTATCCCATCTGACTGGTGGGAAATTTAATTTCATTTGTTTCTCATCTGTGGGCTTGAATTGTGGTTCCAGGATCTTATTCTTTACCATGGCATTGCAG
The DNA here is from genome assembly GCA_004026745.1 of Myrmecophaga tridactyla. NCBI lineage: Eukaryota > Metazoa > Chordata > Mammalia > Pilosa > Myrmecophagidae > Myrmecophaga > Myrmecophaga tridactyla. The sequence continues at coordinate 41,068 of PVIY010006329.1, read as the reverse complement.
GGGACTTTGAGTTGTTGTATATCCCTGAGATTCCTGCTGTCTCCATCATTTGTACCATTCCTTCAGGTCCAGAGAATGACTACCTGCTTTTCATCCTTAACTCACAGGAATTTTTTGTGAGGCTGTGAATCCTGGTGTCTGGGGTCCTGTCTCCTAGATGCACCATGCAGCCAGTCCTCTCTAGGGTCTAGCTTCCTCTTTAGGTGCTGCTGGGGAGCAAAACCTGGCTCCCCTGGTTCCAGGTCCTACAAACCTGTTTCTCCTCCTCATCCCCAGCCTAGGGGATTCTCTTTCTAGTCTGCATGAAGCTCCTCCCTGAATCATGACTGAGGCCAATGTCCTCAAGCAGTAGCCTCTCTCTTGTTGTACTGTAGTCTTTGATGGCCTTTTAAATACCAAACCTCTGTTAGCACAACCAAAACTTTTGTTTCCGTTTCCTTAAACTTCCATGGGAAATAAAGGGAAATACCTGTAATCTAGCCTTCCAGTGCAGCAAAAAAAAAAGAGAAGAAAAATTTTTATCAAATCCTGCCACATGCTGATCTCCTAACTGGCTTTCTTGCTTTTTTCCTCTTCCTTCAAATTATTCTGCACATTCCAATCAGATTAATTATCCTAAAACTCCTGCCAGAAACTGTCAGTGTTTTCTCACTATCTCCAAGATAAAACCAAAGCTCCTTAACCTGCATTAGGGCCTTTCATGACTTTCTTTGCCTTTGAACCTGATTGCACATCATCCTTTTGTTAGAAGCCCCTGGTCTAACTCTGGCCCTCTAATCCCCCCATGCTTTCCCACCTTCTCACTATACCTACTCCAGTGTGGTACCTAGATCAAGGGCCAGCTCTTCAGAAAGCTGGGGTTAGCCCATTCCACATGATCCAGACCTCTCTGAAACCATAGCTTTACTCTCTCTGTACATCCATTTGGCACCTGAAGTTATTGTCTACCTTCTGGCACCTGTTTCTACTGTCCTCATCTAGATTTGTGAGTTTCTCAAGGGTAGACATCTCTACTTTCTTATATCCTGAGCCACCACAGGGCTTTCTGTTCTGTGGAGTGCATACTAAATGCTGATTAATGAAGATGATTGACATGGGTATGGGACATTTCCTGAGCATACCCAGCCCTTCCGTATAGTGAATAGCAGGAAAATGAAGTGAGGAAGGGCCCAAGTTTCATCATTGCCATGAGAATGTGGGTGTTTCACTGGTTTGTATCACCAAGGAGTAGCAGCCCTCTTTTCCTGCCTCCAACTCAGGAAGAAGCATTTGTCCTAATAATGGTGAACAAATTCCACCTATCTGAGTGAATGGGCCAGAGCTCCCCGGGGAGCTGTTTTGCTGTCCTTTGGCTTGCTTGCGAACTGCCTTGGTTGGCCCTCCACAATAGTTTCTTTGTTGTGAACACACATTAGCCAGGTCCTCTTGAACAAACCAACCTCCCTGACACCTGCTCAAAGTAATTATCCTTCCACTGAGTGCTGGCTAGTGAACACAAATTGTGGTTATCTGCTTCTCCTCTGAGCTGACCATGTGAGAGTGTCTTCACAAAAATAGGGCAATCAGAGGGGCAGCTCCATCCATAATCTGGGGTCAGAGATGGAACCAAGTACCCTTATGTCTGGGCCTTTGGGGCACCATGGATACTTTAATTGCTCCTTTATACCATCCTCCTGTTACCCTATGCCAACCCCTTTCCAGCCTCTATTCATTGTGTTCCAGTGACAGGAAATGGGCAAAGAGGATTCCATCATCATCCAAGTGGTTGGACTAAATGACCTTTTCAATTCCTTCCAGTGCTGCAAACTTGATAATGGCTTCAGCCTACTCACTTTGACCCCTTTCTCTTTTTTGATTGATGGTTGCACTTTAGCCACACAGGCCACCTTTCAGTCCCTTGAATGTGTTGCTTCTGCCTTCCCTCTCCTTAGAACACTCTTCTTCACATCAGCCTTTTGTCTAACCCATCTTATCTTTCCAATGCTACTTGTGTAGGCAAGTTTCTCTAACCCTCAGACCAGATTAGATTCCTAATGACCATCCCAGTCTATATTATCTTTCACAGCACTTTATACACTTATATTTATTAAACTATGTTTTAGTAAAAATTTGTTTATTATCTCCTTCTCTTGTATTTTGAAAGCTTCACATATTCAGGAACAGTGTTTTGCTCACCATTTTATTGCCAGAACCTATCCCAATGCCTGGCGTCTAGTAGATGTTCAATAAGCATGCACTGACTGACTGACTCTGCTTGCCATCTCAATCATGCATTTACCCTGCTGTTCATTCATGTTTAATTAATTAATTAACAGTTTAATGCTGCTTTGCTGCTACTTATACATTTATGTTTGTCTGTTTAATGTTAGCTGTCTTAAGTATTTCATTCCTAGAGGGCAAAGAATCCATGTATATAATTTTCTCTATACAATATTTTGTATGTGGGTGAACTGAATATTTAATTCCTCTGATTATAGGGAAAAAATAAGAAGGTAAAAATGAAAAGATGGCAGTAAGTGCCACCATAGAGAAGACCCTGAAACGCTGTTGAAATGATCTCTGACTCCCTGTGTTATCGCTAAAGATGGACAGAATGCAAGGGGACAAGATGTAGGGCAGGACAAGGAGCTTTAGGACATTATTAACAGTATCTATACTAAGAACTGTGGTGTATACTACAGGGTAACAAAAGGAGGAAGTAGAGGATCCTCCAGAAAATTAAGAAGGAAGGGAAGAACTGGGCACATCTTGAAGCCATAGGCCTTATTTTCCATGAGGACATCAAAGTGCTATTAAGCCAAGGAGAACTATTAGCTCTGACAGCAGCTCCTCCTGTTATGACGCCTTTGTTGGTTTTTGTTGTTGTTTTTTTTTGCATTTAGATGAAGTTAGAGGAATAACTTTTGTAATTGCAACCAGTTCAATGACAAGTAGGAGTCATGGGGTGTAAGAATAAAAGAAACTTTGTTTTTGGTTTTCACTGTCTCTTTAAGCCTTCTTGGTAGTGATGGCTCTAATTCTGTTCCTAGACCAGTACTGTTCTGTATCTCTTGTAGGATTTAGGAAGCCCTGTATCATCTTAGGTACTTGAAGTGTTCAGCCCATGTATGGTCAATATTTCCAATTTCTTTTCGAGATTGAGCTCTTTGTCCTCCCCTACCTGGTGCCTGCTGCAAGGGCAAAAATGAAGTGAGGGCCTTCTTTCTTTCCTGAGGTTTCTAACCCTTCCAGTATTAGAGCACAGAGAAGTAAGAGGTGGTAAGTGTAATTGTCCTCATCTGTGTTAAAGTTGGCTTTGCACTATCTGGGAGTGGCCAGTGTTTAAAACTTCCTTTCCCCTGGGGCATTTTTGTGGGTTCTTCAGAGATCTGCAGTCCTTTTTACCCACCCCACCTTCTCCACTTATTGTGGTTCCCTGACCTTGGCATTTCCATTCTCTTCTGCTAGTTGCTTTCTATCTACACAGCTTCTAAGAATTCAGCAGTCCATTTCTCTTAACCAAAGTTTCTCTTCTGTTAAGGCCAGTTTATTCTCTTGACAACCCTATATGACAGGATCTAAGATGATTTCTAAGGCATTCTCCCATTCACGTGGCCTACCTGAGGTCTCAGAGAAACAGATTCCATGCCCACACAAGCTCTTGAGTCTATGAGCAGATCCTGGCATTTCAGAGCAGCTGCCAGTCCATATTATGGCCCCTACATTTCTTGGGATGTAATTAATCTGCTCTATCCCCCTAACTTCAGGAGGCATATCTCATGCTCTCTGAGGGGTTTCCTCAAAACCCTTCTTAGGCTTGTGGTGAAACACAAGCATTTCTTTTGGGTAGTATCCACAGCATACCAACACATATTACCAAATAAATACCTGTAAAAAAAAAAAACCAAACATCTTTTAATATCGAACAACTTCTTTTTGACCCTAGATATGGGTGAGGGTTTTAGAGTTCCTTAACTGATTTATAACTATTTTCTATGAAAATTTGCATCTTTATTGGCACCTCACTTTGGTATGATATGAATACTGTGTATTAGAGCCTCAGTTGAGACTTACAGATAACACAGTGTAGTTACTATAGTCAAGTAAGGGATTTCAGGAACCAAGAAATTAATTTCTGAGTAAGGGTAGACAATATCATTGCTCCCCTTCTCTCTTCTATCAAGGAAGTTTAATTGCCTCTCTATATAAAACATGGGGATATGTCCCTTTGGTGGTCTGGAGCTGTATATCCCAGAAAAACATGCTCTTAAACTTAATCCATTCTTGTGGGTATGAACCCATTGTAAGTAGGACTTTTTGGTGAGGTTACTTCAGCTAAGGTGTGGCCCAGCTCAGTCAGGAGGGGTCTAATCCTATTAGTGGAGTCCTTTATAAGAGAAAGAAATTCAGGCAGAGAGAAAGTCGTAGGAAGCAAGAAGCTGAAATTCAGAAAGAACCAGAAGAGAGGAAAGAGGCCAGGAGATGCCGAGGAAAGAGGCCAGGAGATGCCACCATGCACTGCTGTGTGACAGGACCCAAGGACCAAGGATAGTTGACAGCCAGTCCCGGAATGCCTGTCTGGGAAGAAAGTGTTGCCTTGATGATGCCTTGATTTGAACTTCTCTTAGCTTCTAAACCATGAGTGAATAAATTCCCGTTGTTTAAGCCAACCCATTGCATGATATTCGCTTTAGCAGCAGAGTAACTAAAATATACCCCCATCTTGTCTTTGCCTTGTATGGACAGATAAATGAGAAATTGTGAGCAGAAAGATAACTTTGGATAGATCACAGCCCTGGGATATAATTAAGTAATGTGCAGAAGGAGACATTTTCATAAAGATGGCAAGTAGATGAAGGGCCTGATGGAAAGAAGAAAAGAAAATGCCTAATTTGTCAGTGTTTTTCTAAAATACTCTCTCACCGTCTTGGATTTGGAGCTGCCTTCTTGTTATGTGCAGGTCCCTATTACAGCCACAAAGCAATTCTTCCTCAGATCAGAGCCACAGACAGTGGGGCTTCCTTCCCCAGATCCTATTAGGGAAATCAGTAATCTTTGGCTCCATGTTTTCCATCTGGGCCTATGGGTTTAAGGTGAGAGGAAGAAATGTCATCACCTCTGACAACATGGCTAAATATCTTTACTCTGTGATAATGAAAAGACACATTAGACTACCAGTTCAGAGCCAGTCTGCCTGACTCAGAATTGAAGGCTGTGTGCTGGAGCTGCTGTCAAGCCAGCAGATGGAGTAGCAGCCCTTCTCTGTGTGCCTCTGGGCCCACCTGGGCTGGTGTGCTGAGGGAGGCTGGGTCTAGCACTTCTGTGGCCTGAGGGGACAGGAAAATGAATACAAATGATTGTGCCCCACTGCCATGACTGTTGCCTGTCTGCAAACGAGTGTGGTAAAATACGATCTTCTGCAGAGTTGTTTCATATGCCTCTCTGGAATTACTGCAGAAGCATTTGTAAGGAGTGAGTGCTATTAGTCTTGAGATAACTGTAGAATATAAGAGAAGGGAAGATGTGGAGAGGACAGACCCTAGTGCTTGGCAGTGGGGGACTATGGAACAATCCCTTCACTCCTGGAAGACCTTGAGGAGGATACGGGAATATACCCAGAGGCTCTTGGTGAAAAAGGACAGCCTTAAGAAGATTTGGATAGTGAAGCTGAACAACCATCTGCCTAACTTATTTTTCTGTGTCTGAGTTGCAGGCTCTGGAATCTCTCTCACTAAAATCTGAAAACTGCTTAAAAAATTTACATTGGAGCTAGTAGAATTTAAGTTTTCCTGAAATTATTTCTTCCTAGTTTCTGGATATATAGCAGCTCTTAATAAATAATGGAGGCATGAATGGCACTGTCATTGGGAACTTCCTCTGCCCCTCTCTGATCCACAAAATCCTTCTGTGAAATGGAGAGTCCTACCCATCTCTCTCACAGTTCCAGGATGGAGAAGGGGCAATAAGTATATTCCTACTCTAAAGGGATGGCTTTTGACTCCCTGCTGGCTTCCTCTATCTAAATAGCCCAAATACAGACAGGATAAGCAGCAGAAGTGGGTTGGGGGCACTTAGCAGTATAGCATCCTCCATAACCACACCCATAACTTCTGCAGACTGCCCAGGAAGCCAAGGGAAGCCTCTGATCTGTCCTTTGCTTAATCCTGCAATCGTCTCTGGTGGGGTTGGGGTGCTTGGGTTTTTAATTACAGAGTAAGCTGCATTGGGAATCCAAAGATGTCTGGCAAGTCTCTTGGCCATAGGTTTCCCTGGAGCCTAGAGCTCTTTGAAGAGAAGAAAATATTCTAGGAACAAGGAAGATGCTGCTCTTGATGAAAAAGTCAGTCAAGAGAAAAGAAGATGAGACTAACAAGAGCTGAAGTGAACTGTCTGAGGTCTGAAGAGAATGTTAATGGTTCTGCTCCAGAGCTTCAAAGCCTGAGCTGGATAGGAGCCTACATATGCTCCTTCTGTCGCCTGCGGAATACTTACCAAGGACTGAAGCTTGCAAATAATCACAGACTTATTTTCTTAGAGCAAAAAGTAGTACCTGCTGAGATAGAGGAAAGATAAACTGTGGGGAGATGCTAGGTCTGGCTCAGTTAGTTGAGATTTACCTTGTCACTTCTGCATCCACCAGCAAATGGGATTCCCAGAAGAATCTAAGTATAGGAAATGGCTGGCAGGGAAATGGCTCTCATTGAACAAATATGCCTCATGGTTATCTCTTTTCTCTGTCTAGGAAATGGTAGCTATAGTGGATGCTGTTGGTCCCCTGCCTAGATCTCTTCTACCAGATCAGTGTACCCATCCCCCAGTTACTGAACTGGGTTCTAATGGCTCACATATGCTCCATTCTGCGGAAATTTGCTCTTGGTTGATGGCAGACTCCTCTCATACTCCTTTGAGGGGATATAAAGGCCAGCCCTTTTATCTCAAGGAAGGATCAACTCCTTTGGTGCTATTCAAGCTCCTGATCCCCATGGGAGCAGGCTGAGGCCAGACACAAAGCTGAGACCACATCCTTTCCTGCTCTTTTCTGCTTCCTTATTTTCTTTTTTCAGAGAGCACTCTTCAATAAATCATGTGACGTGAATCTTGTCTCAGGCTCTACTTCTAGGAAATCCATATTCCCTAGAATTGTACTGAGGAAAACAAATGACTATACAGTTCTTTGTGAATACAGAGATGATGATTAATGTCCAGTGATAATGAGCATCGGGAACAATAACATCCCCTATTCCTATGTCCAAAAAGCATAGAGGAATAAAAGTCCACTGAGAAAAAAGATGAGGCAGTATGCTCTTCATCAATAGACAGCTCCTTCAACAGCTGCGTTTTCCTTGCCTACAAGGGTGTAAATAGCCTTGTTAGCAAAGAGCCAGAGCCTAAACTTTCCACCAACAAGGAAGCATCTTGACTATGAGAACCATTGAACCATGACATGACAGCAGAATCAGTTGGGTAGATCTTTTCTCTGACTGGAGACCAGCTGTGTCCCAAGCTCCACCCTTCCCTGGGCAGGGTCCAGAGTTCTCTGAGTGAAGCCCAGCACCTGTCCAGAGAACTACCTGCTCTGATGGGGACCTTCAGGTATTCAGGTCCTCTTATCTCTGTGCAGTGTTTTGCTCAGCCTATTGATTTCTTCATGCTGTTTTGTTCCTGAGTTTTGTTGTCACCAGTTATACGGGAATTTTTCCTACTCTTTTCATAGTAGTTCTAAGTCAGTCTTTGCACATTGGCCACTTGTTTCCAGAGCTTTTCACTAGTGGCTTTTTGACCTCTGTGCTTCAATCCAACTATAAAGAACCTGTTTTTTTCTCCACTCTTCTATTGGATTTTAAATAAATGTATATGATTCTTCTACCCTGTCTGCACCTCTGCCACCTCCATTGCCAATTTACAGAGGATATGAAAAATAATTTTGAGAAAAGTTGAAGGGTTAGGAGACCTGGGATTGCATTCTAGTTTCAATGCCCTAACTCACTATTTCTGAATCATGAATTCTTTCTCTATTAACTATGGCTAATCCTACTAATTCTCTTTCTACCTTCTCTAGGATTGTGTAATAAAAAGTAGAAAATTAGCAAGTGCTTGGGGAAACCCACTTATAAATCTTCCTGATAGCCTTCTTTTCAACCAAAATAGGTGATCTTGAATCTGATTTCTCTTGGCCCTCAGGAATGGTTCCACTTGGGTGTCCCTTATGTCTTTTCCTCTGAAACTGGGCCTTCCTACTTGACTTTTTACAAGAGAGCCACAGGCTAGGCTGGGATGAAGGAGAATCCTACTCTGTGCACCTGGAAAATACTGTTAATGAGTTAATGGGTGATCAAATACAGAGAACATCAGCATTGTTTATATACGGATGAGTTAACAGGTCTCTTAATGACTTGTTGCAGTTGCAGACTTAGAATGTAAGATTTGTCAGGGTTTCTTTGGTAGATATGGAAAGTAAACAGATACATGCAGTTGTTAACATATTTCTTACTACTGTGTGATCTGAGGCACTATAGTTTAGAGGGTAGAACCTGATTCTGCAGCGGGGCTACTTGGGTTTATCCTACAAAGACAACCAAAAAGCAGATGTCTGCTTTTTTTTCCAAGCATCTCCAGCAAATAAGTTGCTTCAGAATATGATACATCAGGGTGTAGACTGTCTCCATTACTTGGTTTTTTTGCTGCTGCCTTGCTTCATTCCCACATTGGCTCTCCACATGTGGCAGCCATTGACCACCAGCAGCCCCAAACCCGCACCAGCGCCACTCTTAGAGCTTACCATTCCAGAAGAAGAGTATTTATCTTTTCCCATAGCTCATTCAAAAGTCCTGGAGAGCACTGTGATCTGCTTGGTTTGAATTATATGTCCTTCCCTGAACCAGTTGTTGTACCCAGAGGTGGTGAGTAATCAAATTGACTAGGACTGGGTCTTGTGCCCATCCTTGAAGTTGGGGGGAGGGTCTTACCCCTTCAGAGCCATGTGGCCTTGGAAAAAGTAAGTAATGGAAGAAAGACTGATGCGCTAAGGAAGCAATGCTTGGAGAGAAACACATGTCCATTTCAGCATGCATTGTCTAGATTCCTCTTTAACTGTAGGATACATCTAACTCCTCCAAATAAAAATGCGTAAGAAATGTGAACTGTGGGTTTAGCAATTAGTTGTGAATGATACTCTCTAGAGTCATGTGAGAAAAAAAGTAACCTTTTTTCTAGTGCAAGAAAGGATCAAACCAAACTGATTTGAGGAGCCTTCTCATCTTAATGTCCAGGGAACCACCTGGGGGTGTTGAGAAGCCACAAAGAGGACAGAGTCTTACCATGATGCCAAGGGCTGTGCCAGGAAGGGCAGCCCTGGCATATAGTAGCCATTAACATTAACTTAGTTAATGTTATGGAACGGCTCCTCCAAGAATCACAGATCAAGAGAGAAAGCTATGAGAAGAACTGAAGGCAGACTCCCATGCTAAGCCTGAGTTCCATTCTTTGACCAAGCTGTATTCCCATAGTTTGCCAGATTGTACATAGCTAACACTCTAGGATTTTCCTGAATGCTGCAATTAAATTTTTTGTTTTATTATTTTTTTCTAAACAGCTGGTAAAGTATATGACTTTCTAATAACCAACAGTTGAAGACAGGGCAGGTACCAGATAGGAATGACAGGCAGGCAGATACTGGTCTCAAAGCCAGTCTTTAGAAACAGGCAATCTTCCTCTTGAAACTGGCTTTTCAACTTAATAACACTGTAGTAAATTGTTACAATTATAGACAGTTGCCATAGAGAAAGATTCTACAGTCTGGGACTTTTTAAGCAACATTTTCTTGGGCATGGGTGGACTTCAGGAGGTGGTGCTGATTTACCCTTTCCACTTTCCTCCCTCCCATCATACTCTACTAGCTCTGGCTGGTAGACAGGTAGGCATCAGTGTGTGTTCTAGGGAAGCATGTGAGCTTTCAGACCAGGAGCTGTCATTCAGCAACCTGACCAAAGTAAAATGTGGAAATGAAAAGACAAAAACCTGAGCTCCCTGATGGGGTCTGTAGTTTGGAATAAATGGGTTCAGAACCTCCACCCAGTCAGCTTACTGCTCTGCCAGTTGCTGCAGTTAATGGACAACTCCATTAACCTCTCCTTGAAGTTGAAGTGTCTGTGTTGAGAGAAACTATAAAAGCTTGGAACTTTCTTCCATGTCCTCTTGGAGTCTCAATTTGCAGCCATAAATCTAGTGTTTTGGCCTTTGTAGTTCCCTTAGTTTGTGTGCCATCGCAGGCTTTGGCAGCTGAGGTGGAGCTGGGAAAGGAGCTTATTTTACAGGAGAATAGGGGCTCAGGCTACTTGCCTTCTAATCCCCACAGGCTAGGGAGACTGCTGGACAAAAAATTGAGGAGTACATCCTTTCCCCTTTGAAATGAAAAATTGTAGGTCCTGAAATACAGAGGATAAAAACATGGGGGACTCAGAGGTCCCCTCTAGGAAATTTTAGGATAATTCTGTTTCAGAGAGAGGGGAGGACAGGGGAGAAGAGAGATGAGTCCAGGATTTGGAAATTGGGTGGTGAGCAAGAGGAAACTAGTTTCTCTTGCAGAAAGAGAAGGAACGGGTCTAAAGAGGGAAACAAAGGAAGCAAATGAACCTACATCTGCCTGAGTATGGTTAGGTTCAGGTCCCCTCCAGAGGTAAGAGGATGAGATGCCTTTTACCATGGCTAATAAATGAGACTCAAAATTTATCAGATAAATTTGGTGCCTGAGATTTTCTGAGCCCCTAGTACACAGAGAACACAAAGGGTTTTAATAAGGAAGCACACTCAGGGATTTTCAGTCTTAGTATCCTCCCACTCCAGCCTTTTAGCTGCTGTCAGACTGTATCAGGGCAGACTATTGAACCCAGCCATATCACAGCTGCTGGGGATTTCCCCAGAGGAAGGTGTATGACAAGAGTGGGCAGAGTGGTTCTGATCCAAGACTTTGCTGCTGGCATCCCTCAGCCTAGTTTGCCCTCGCCAACCCATCTCCTCTCAAAAATCACTTCCAGAGGCAAAGCTGCATGTTTGGGATATTACTGCCTAACCAAAATCCACATACATACTGAATGTGACCTGCCCTGAAGCTGGTTCTTGGTCAAATTAAGGCTGTGCTTCTCAAGGGAATGGTGGGAGCCTGAGTCCTGGTTAGGGGGAGGCCAGGGTGGAGTGAACAGTGGATAGGCCCTTGGCTTAGAGATCAGAGATGCTAGGTTCAGGTCCTGATTCTACCCCCTGTGGTTATGTGAACTTGTGCTATTCACTGAATTTCTTTAAGCTTTAGTCTTTCATCTCGAAGATGGGGACATAAGACTTCTGTCCAATTGCTATTATCAAAATCAGTTGAGGTAAATAGATATGAAAGTGTTTTGTAAATGCTGTATAGGTGGAAGGAATTATATTTTCCCCATCTCTTCCTTCTGTCTCCCAACCCCAAAGCCTCTCTTTGGAATTTGTGAAAGCTACTGGGTTCAAGGTAACCATCAGGAAAAAGTGTGTATGTGATGAGGGCAAGTAGAGATGAAGAGAGACTGAGAGATGCCGTGGACGGGTGTCCTCTAGTCATGGGAGAATGTAACATGAGCTTCTTATTCATACCATAAGACTCAATGAATACCTATCAAGGTACCCCAGCTGGAAAACCACTGGCTTGACATACCTGAGGGCCTGTGTCACTCTAATAAAGGGAGGGCAAACGGGAAAATGGGAATCTGAGCATGGAGAGTAAGGGATAGATTCTGAAAAAGGTGCTTGCTAAGACCCTTCATGTTTGACTGTATATCGTGGCTCTTCTCTCTATGCATCTTTTCAGCTTTCATTCCCACCACTAATTATTTGGTCCTGCATTCCATTCCTAATTCCCTAAAGAGAGATTCTGACACCCTCAGCATTAAAAAAAATTTTCATTGCGGTAACATATATACAGCAAAATTTCCCATTTTAAACACTTTCAGATTCGGTAGTATTAATTGCATTCATAATGTTGTGCTATCGTTACCACTATCCTATACCAAAACTTTCTTAACACCCCGAACAGAAACTCTGTACCCATTAAGAAATAACTCCCCAATCCCCACCCCCACTCTACCCCTGCCAACCTCTGGTAGCCTGTAATCTACTTTCTAACTCAAGGAATTTGCTTATTCTAGGTATTTTCATCTAAGTGATATCATATAATATTTGTCTTTTTGCACCAGGCTTATTTCACCCAACATAATGTCTTCAAGCTTCATCCATGTTGTTGCACGTATCAGAACTTCATTCCTTTTTTTATGGCTGAATAATTTTCTATTGGATATATATACGACATTTTGTTTATTCATTCATCTGTTTCATCTTAGGCTTCATCAGGTTGCCCTTAATGCTCACCCTGGTTCAGAGCTATCGTTGGAGGGCTTGGGCTCTCATCATAGAAAACATTGTTATGTAAGATGATAATAGTAAGTCACATTTAGTGAGGGATTTCTGTGTGCCTCACAGTGCTGTGTGTCTTATGTCACTAATTTAATCCTCAAAAAAACCTTATTGAAGTTGGTTCTGATATATTATTATGTAGATAAGGAAACTGAGGCATAGAGAGGCTAAATTGCTGTTAAGCAGTAGAGCTAGGATTTTTTTCAATCATTTTATTTTGAAATAATTTCAAACTTACAGGAAAGTTGCAAACATAATACAGAAACAAGACATAGAACTCCAAAGTATACCCCACATAGATACTCAGATTAACTAACTGTTAGCTTTTTTAACTTTTTATTATTTAATATAACATATATATAAAGCAAAGAAAGATAAAAGCAGTAGTTTTCAAAGAAATCTTCAACAAATACCAACTATTAGCTTTTTGCAACATTTGTAATATCATTCTTTCTATCTCTCTCTCTGTGTATACATATCTATCTATCATCTATTTATCTGTATCATCTTCTATCTATTTTTTAAGCATTTGAGAGAGGTGGCATACATCATGCTCCTCTAAAACTCAACACTTCCAGGTACATTTCCTGAGAACAAGAGCTCTCACTATGTCACCACCTTAAGTACAGCTATCAAGTTCAGAAAATTAAATATTGATATAAAACATACAGTCCATATTCCATTATTTTCAGATTTCCCAATAAAGTCCTTTTGGGAATTTTCTCCTCCATTATTAGATCCAGTCTGGGATCATGTACTGCCTTTAATTGTCATTATCTCCTTGGTCTCGCTCTCTTTTTTAGAAATTGTGGTAACATATATAGAACATAAAATTTCCTATCCCAACCATTCCCAAACATATAATACACTGTTATTAATCACATTCACAATGTTGTAGTACCATCACCGCCATCTGTTGCCAAAACTTTTTCTTCATTCCAAACAGAAAAATCTTGTAACATTTATGCATTAATTCCCCATACCCCTCCCCCATCCCCACAACCTTTATTCTACTTGTCTCTGTGAATTTACATATTCTATTTTTTTCGTGTAAGTTGAATCATACAATATTTCTCCTTTTTAGTTGATTTCATTCAACATGATATTTTCAAGATTTATCCATGTCGTAGCATGTTTCAGAACTTCATTTCTTTTTATGGCTGATAATATCCTCCTATATACAACCAAGTCATTGGTTGATGAACACTTGGCTTGCTTCCATCTTTTGCCTATGTTGAATAATAATGTTATGAACGTTAGTGACAAATATCTGTTCAAGTCCCTGCTTTCAATTCTTTTGTGTGGTATATACCCATAAGTAGGATTGCCAATTCATATTGTATTTCTATACTTCACTTTTTGAGGAAATGTGAGCACAGTGGCTACACCACTTTACATTCCCACTAACAGTGTACGAGGGTTCCCGTTTTTCTGCATCCTCACCCACACTTATTATTTTCCGTATTTTAAATAATAGTCATTCTAGTGGGTGGAAGGTGGTATCTCATTGTGATTATGATTTGCATTTCTCAAATGGCTAATGATATTGAGTATCTTTTTATGTACTTATTGGCCGTATGTAGATTTTCTATAGAAAAATGTCTATTCAAAATCTTTGCTTATTTTAAAATTGGGTTATATTTTTTGTTGAGTTGTAGGAGTTCTTCCTGTATTTTAGATATTAAACCTTTATCAGATATATGGTTTCCAATATTTTCTTCCACTCTTTAGGTTGTGTTTCACTTTCTTGATAATGTCCTTTTACATACAAAAGGCTTTAATTTTTAAAAATATTTTTATTGAAAAATCTTCACACACATATAGTCCATACATGGTATACGATCAGTGGCTCACAGTATCATTACATAGTTGTGTATTCATCACCAAGATCATTTTTAGAACATTTGCATCATTCCAGAAAGAGAAATAAAAAGAAAAAAACTCATACATGCCATACTCCTTACTTCTTCCTCTCATTGATCACTAGTATTTCAATGTACCCAGTTTTTCACCTTTACCCCAACCCCATTATTTATTTATTTTTATTCTTATTTTTTTTTTACTCATCTGTCCATACCCTGGATAAAAGGAGCATCAGACACAAGGTTTTCACAACCACAATCACATTGTAAAAGCTATATAGTTATACAGTTGTCTTCAAGAATCAAGATTACTGGAACATAGTTCAACAGTTTCAGTTACTGCTTCCCTCCAGCCACTCCAAAACACCATAAACTAAAAAGGGATATCTGTATAATGCATAAGAATAACCTCCAGGATAACCTCTCAACTCCATTTGAAATCTCTCAGCCCTTGAAACTCTATTTTGTTTCATTTCTTTCTCCACTTTTGTCAAGAAGATTTTCTCAATCCCATGATTCTGGATCCCGGCTCATCCTGGGAGTCCTGTCCCATATTGCCAGGGAGATTTACACCCCTGGGAGTCATGTCCCACATTAGAGGGTGGGCAGTGAGTTCACCTGCCAGGCTGGCTTAGAGAGAGAGACCACCTCTGAGCAACACAAAAGGTTCTTTGTGATTCTTAGGTACCGTTATAAGTAAGGTTAGCTTCTCCTTTGCAAGACTAAGTTTCATATGGGCGAGTCCCAAGATTGAGGGCTTAGCCTGTTGAATTGATTATCCCCACTGTTTATGAGACTATCAGGAATTCCCCAGATGGGGAAGTTGAATATTTCCTTCATTCTCCCTAGTACCCCAATGGGACTTTGCAAATACTTTTTTATTCTCTGCCCAAATTACTCTGGAATGCATCATGGCATCAAACTAACCTATACAGACCAACAGGATCTCACACCCTGTTCAAGATTTCATGTAATTATGGTGTTTGAATAAACTGATCACATAAGTTAAATTAGGTAATGCACTAACCAGAATATAAATTTTGCTCCCAATAAACATCCTTTCCTTTGATCTCACAAAGAAGTTAAAATTTTTAGTATGGACCATATCATCCTTTCCCTTAATCCTACCCAAATAAGCTTCATTCATGTCTCTAGTTGAAGTCTGATCATTTTTTAAACTTTTGTTACAGTTGCTATATGGGGTAATGCTGACTTTCATAGCTTCAGTGCTCTAACTCAGAGTCTCAGGTGTCACGTAAATACCCAAAATGTTCAACCAGTTTATATCTAGATAGCTCAGTATTTCAGAATTTAGAAGTACCAGCTATAATTCCTGAATATATGTGACTGCTATAAGATCTCACAATCTAGGACCCTTTACAATAAGTCCCAACCTGATAACCCACGCTCTCGACTTTAATTCTCCGAGTTTGTACATTATAGTTAGTCCATATGAGCGAGTCATGATAATATTTAACTTTTTGTTTCTGCCATTTCATTCAACATATTCTCCTTAAGGTTCATTCACCTAGTTACATGCCTCACAACTTCATTCCTTCTTTCAGCCCCTCAGTATTCCCTTGAATGTATATACCATAGGGCCCCCTTCCTTCCCTCAGTCATTGCACTCTTAGGCCACGTCCATCCATTGAGATTCATGAGCACTGTCTCCATACACACCAATATGCAAATGTCCATTCGTGTCCCCATGCTCAGTTCCTCCAGGTATATACTTAGCAATGGGGTTGCAGGATCGTATGGCAACTGCCCCCCTCCCCCAGCCTCCTGTGGAACAACCACGCTGCCCTCTGGAAGGGCTGTACCTTTCAGCTTCACTATCAACAGTGATAGGTACATCTCTTTTTCCACATTTTCTCTAGCACCTGTTTCTCTCTATTCATTTTTTTTTTTTTTTTTTTGGCATGAGCAGGCACTGGGAATCGAACTCAGGTCTCTGGCATGGCAGGCGAGAATTGTGCCACTGAGCCACTGTCGCACTGCCCTCTCTGTTCATTTTTAAACAATTTTATTCACACATCATACAATCCAACCTAAGTAAATAGACAAACCTTCACCACCATAATCTATATGAAGACATTTCCTTTTCTTCAGCAAAGAATCTATACCTCCCTCACACACCCCTCCCCCCGTTTGTTGACAGTTAGTTTTTGTGTAGTGCCTTTGTTATTACAGTCAGTGGAAACATATTACAATGTTTCTGTTGTCAATACACGGTAGCTTGCATTGATTGTAGTTTTTCCTGTATACCATCTATTTTCAACATCTTGCAATGTTGACATTCATTTGTTCTTCCTCATGCAAAAACATTTTTATATTTGTGCATTTAATCACCACCATTGTCCACTCTAGACATTCCTAAGTTATACTTTGTCTTCTAACTTTCCTTCTGGTTTCATACATGCCCCAACCCTGCTCCCTCAACCATACTCACATTCAGCTTAATTCAGTGTATTTAAATTATTGTGCTATCATTAGGTAGTATTGTGCTATCCACTTATGAATTTTTACAACCAGTCCTATTTCACAATCTGTATTCGTTAAGCACCAAATGCCCAATTTCTACCCAATTTTTATCTCATGATAACCTGTGTTCTTAACTTGAACTTTCAACATTCACTCAATGTTAGCTCATTTTAGGGAGACTATACAGTATTTGTCCTTTTATTTCTGGCTAATTTCACTCAGCATAATGTTCTCAAGGCTCATCTACTTTGCTGTACTCATTTATTAGCTCTAGTAGCTTTGCTGTAGATTTTTGGGATTTCCAACATATAGTATGTCATTCACAAAAAGTGAGAGTTTTACTTCTTTCTTTCCAATATGGATGCCCTTTCTTTCTTTTTCTTGTCTAATTGCTCTGGCTAGAACTTCCAGTACAATGTTGAATAACAGTGATGTCAGTGGGCATCCTTGTCTTGTTCCTGATCTTAGAAGGAAAGCTTTCAGTTTTTCCCCACTGAACGATGATGTTAGCTGTGGGTTTTTCATATATTCCCTTTATCATGTTAAGAAAGTTCCCTTCTATTCCTATCCTTTGAAGTTTTTTCATCAAGAATGTTGAATTTCATCAAATGCCTTCTCCACATCATTTGAGATGGTCATGTGGTTTTTCAGCTTTGGCTTATTGATATGGTGTATTACATTAATTGATTTTCTTGTGTTGAATCAGCCTTGCATACCTGGAACAAATCACACTTGATCATGGTGTATAATTCTTTTAATGCAAATCTTTTCGATTTGCAAGTATTTTGTTGAGGATTTTTGTGTCTATATTTATTAAAGAGATTGGCCTATAATTTTCTTTTCTAGTAGTATCTTTGTCTGGCTTTGATAGTAGGGTGATGTTGGCTTCATAGAATGAGTTAGGCATCTTTCCCTCCTCTTCAGTTTTTTTTGAAGTGTTTGAGCAGGATTGGTGGTCATTCTTTCTTGACAGAATTTACATTTGAAGCCATTTGGTCCTGGACTTTTCTTTTTTGGGAGCTTCTTGAAGACTGATTCAATCTCTTTACTTGTGATTGCTTTGTTGAGGTCATCTATTTCTTCTCTATTAAATGTTGGTAGTTCATGCCTTTCCAGAAAGTCATCCACTTCATCTACATTGCCTAGTTTATTAGCATATAGTTGCTCCTAGTATCCTCTCATTACCTCCTTTATTTCTGTAGGTTAGTGGTTATGTACCCTCTTCCATTTCTGATTTTATTTATTTGCATCCTCTCTCTCTCTCTTACTCTCTTTTTTTGCCCACCTAGCTAGGGGTCCATCAATTTGATTGATTATCTCTAAGAAACCAGCTTCTGATTTTGTTGATTTTCGCGACTGTTTTCATATTCTCGATTTCATGTATTTCTGCTCTAATCTTCGTTATTTCTTTCCTTTTGTTTGCTTTTGGGTTAGTTTACTGTTCTTTCTCTAGTTCTTCCAAGTGAACAGTTAATTCCTTAATTTTTGTTCTCTCTTCTTTTGGGCATTTAAGGCAATAAATTTCCCTCTTCACAGCATCCCATAAGTTTTGATATGTTACATTTTCATTTTTATTTGCCTTGAGATATTTACTTATATCTCTTATAATTTCTTCCTAGACACACTGGTTATTTAAGACCGTATTGTTTAGCTTCCATATGTTTGTGCATTTTTTTTGGCCGTCAGCTTGTTATTAATTTCCTGTTTCATTCCATTATGATCTGAGAAAGTGTTTTGTAAAATTTAAATCTTTTTAAATTTATTGGGATTTGCTTTGTGACCCAGCATATGGTCTGTCCCTGAGAATGGTCCATGAGCGCTTGAGAAAAAATGTGTATCCTGCTGTTGTAGGGTATAATGTTCTGTAAATGTCTGTTAAGTCTAGTTCATTTATCATATTATTCAAATTCTCTGTTTCCTTGCTAATCTTCTATCTAGATGTTCTATCCATTGATGAGAGCAGAGAATTGAAGTCTCCATCTGTTTTGGTAGAGGTATTTACTTATCCCTTCAGTGTTGTCAGTGTTTGCCTCATGTATTTTGGAGCAGTCTGGCTTGGTGCATAAATATTTATGATTGTTATGTCTTCTTGTTGAACTGTTCATTTTATTAATACATAGTGTCCTTCTTTGTCCCTTTTAGTTGTTTTACATTTGAAGTCTAATTAGTTGGATATTAGTATAGCTCCCCCTGCTCTTTTCTCATTGCTGTTTGCATGAAATATCTTTTCCCAGCCTTTCACTTTCAACCTATTTTTGTCCTTGGGTCTGAAATGAGTCTTTTTTAGAATAGCATATAGATAAGTCCTGTTTTTAATCCATTCTGTCAGTCTCTGTCTTTTGATTGGGGAGTTTGATCCATTAACACTTAATGTTATTAGTGTAAAGGCAGTAATTTCTTCTGCCATTTTGTCTTTTGTCTTTTATATGCCATATCTAATTTTTTTTTTTACCTTTACTGATAATTTTCATTTCTAAACTCTTCTTCAGACCTCTCCCTTCTGTCTTTTCCTGTCTGCTCATAGTGTTCCCTTTAGCATTTTTTGTAGAGCCAATCTTTTTTCTTTTTTTCTTTTTTTAACATTTTTTATTGTATAGTATAGCATATATACAAAGCAAAGAAATAAAAAAGCAATAGTTTTCAAAGCACCCTTCAAAAAGAGGTTACAGGATAGACCCCAGAATTTGTCATGGGCTACCATATGATCCTCTCATATTTTTCCTTCTACCTGCTCCAGAATATAGGAGGCTAGAGGGCTTAAATACTTTTTTTATCATCACAATCGACTTTTTTTTCTCCTTCTTTTTTTGTGAACAATAACATATATACAAAAAAGCTATAAATTTCCAAGCACAGCACCACAATTAGTTGTAGAACATATTTCAGACTTTGACATGGGTTACAATTTCACAATTTTAGGTTTTTACTTCTAGCTGCTCTAAAATACTGGAGACTAAAAGAGATACCAATTTAATGATTCAGCATTCATATTCATTTGTTAAGTCCTATCTTCTATGTATAATTCCACAGTCACCTTTGATCTTTCCATACCTCTCTTTAGGGTTGTTTTGGCTGTGGCAATTCTGAACTTTTGATATTGGAAGGGTCTGTCACTAATATGGGGTAGGGAGATGGAACTATCTGATGTTCTGGAGAGGCTGGGCTAGCGTTCAGGACTTATCTGGACCAGGGACCCATCTGGAGGTTGTTGTAGGTTTCTGGCAAGTTACTCTAGTGCCTGGAACCCTTGTGGAATCTTATAAATTGCCCTAGCTGTTCTTTAGGATTGGCTGGAATGATCCTGGTTGGGGATTGGCAGGTTATGATATGTAGCAAGGTCTACCTGAAGCTTGCATAAGAGCAACCTCCAGAGTACCCTCTTGACTCTATTTGACCTCTCTCTCTACCACTGATATTTTATTAATTTTACTTCTTTTCCCCTACTTAGTCAGGGTGGAATTGTTGGTCCCATGGTGCCAGTTCTGAATTCATCCCTAGGAGTCCTTCCCACGTTGCCAGGGAGACTTTCACCCCTGGATGTCATGTCCACGTAGCGGAGAGGGCAATGATTTCACTTGCAGAGTTGGGCTTAGAGAGACAGAGGCCACATCTGAGCAACAAAAGAGGTCCTCCAGAAGTAACTCTTAGGCATCCTATAGGTATGCTATAGCATATAGCATATAGCTAAGCTTCTATGCTACCTACATAAGCTTCACAAGAGTAAACCTCATGATCGAGGGCATGGCCTATTGATTTTGGTGTCCCTAAAGATTGACACAGTATCAGGGGATTCCCTATCAAACTAAGGTTTAATAGTTCTATGATCTTTCTCCCCTCCCTCAGGGACTTTGCCAACGCTTTTTTGATTATCTGCTTAATATACTCTAAGATGTTTCCAGGCATTACAATAATCTATACAGGATTAAAGGACTTCTTTCTCATTCTGTGCTCTCTGTGTTTCAGTTGTTCAAATGAGCTGTACAGATGGGTTGAATTAGATTATGCACTACATCAGTTTCAGATCAAATAAATCTTTCTTCCATTGGTCTCAAAGAGTACGTGAGGTTCTAAAATATAGGCACTGTCTTCCTTACGCCTATGTTCTGAATTACTTTAACCCCAGCCTGTTCGGCTTGGTTCTTATCTCTAAATATCAGGTTATGTATATAAAACAGGCTCTCAAAATCCAGAAATAATAGTTACCACTCCAGACTTAATGGGTCTGCTCTAAAAACTTACAATCTAGGCCCCTGTTTTGTTATAAGCATTTTCTAAAGGTGTCCATAACATTGTTTTTTTGTTTCTGGCTTATTTTGTCTCACCAAATGTCCCACGTTGCATGCCTCACAACAACGTTCCTTTTTGTAACAGCACAGCCTTTGTTCATAAATATACACCATCATTCGCCATTCTACTTCTCTGTCAGTACATCCTTCAGCCACCTGCATTCACTGGGCATCATGTAGAGGGCCCAAAGTCCATAGTCCATCAACGTTCTCAATTTTAGGTAGTTTCACTGTTCCCAAGAGACAGAAAACCAATAAAAACACCCTCACAAAATAGGAGATCTAAACCTCCTCTTAACTCTTGTCCCTCATCCCATTATTTACCTCTTGCTGCTGTGGTAGTGCTGGTGGTTTCCTTTTGATCATAGCTCATAGTGTGCAATACCTGTTTTCCCCCATACCCTGGATTTAAACACTTTTTATACAAGAATCATGTCTTTGAAGTAATTCCTACAAGAACTCATTCATATTTCTAGTGTGAATCAGTGGGTCACATAGGTCTATACAACCCCTTTCAATCTTGTCCATCTTCGATATGGTAGTATTACTTCTAGACCCACAAGAGAATCACCTTCACACCTATCTATTCCCTTACATTGGCGTTCAACCTCATTATTTAACAGTTCATCCATCTCTAGCTTCTATGTATCCCTAAGTCCCCTGTATTCTATATTATGTCTCTCATTATACCTTTATGCTGGTCATAAAAGTGGAATCATACAGTATCTGTCCTTTTGTGTCTGGCTAATTTCCTCAGCATTATGTCCTTAAGGCTCATCCATCTTGTCATGTGCTTCAGGACATCATCTTGTCTTACTGCTGCATAATAATCTATCAGATGTATATACCACATTTTCACATTTTGTTGATCCACTTGTCTGTTGCTGGGCATTTGGTTTGTGTCCATCTTTTGGCGACTGTGAATAATGCTGTTATGAATATCAGTGTGCAAATGTCTGTGTCATTGCTTTCAGCTCTTCTGGGTATATACCAAGTAGTGCTATTGCCGGGTCATTGATTTTTAGTTTCCTAAGGAACTGCTAAACAGATTTCCATAGTGGCTGCACCATTGTAATTCCCACCAGCACTGCATAACTATCCCAGTTCCTCCACATTCTCTCCAACATTTATAGTTTCCTGGTTGTTTAATAGCAGCCATTCTTACAGATGTGAGGTGGTGTCTCATTGTAGTCTTGATCTGCATTTCCCTTATAGCCAGGGAAAATGAGCATTTCTTCATGTGCTTTTGAGCCATCTGTATTTGCTCTTCAGAAAAATGCCTATTCATAGCTTTAGCCCATTTTATAATTGGATTGTTTGTTCTTTTGTTGTTGAGTTGTATGATATCTTTGTATATACAGGAAATCAAACCATTGTCTGATATGTGATTTCCAAATATTTTCTCCCCTTGAGTTGGCTGTGTCTTCACCTTTTTGACAAAGTCTTTTGAGGTGCAGAAGCATTTGATTTTGAGTTCCCATTTGTTTATTTTTTCTTTTGTTGCTTGTGCTTTGGGTGAAAAGTTTAGGAAGCTACCTCGTATTACTAAGTCTTGAAGATGTTTCCCTACATTTTCTTCTAGAAGTTTTAAGGTGCTAGTTCTTATATTTAAGTATTTGATCCACTTTGAATTAATTTTTGTGTAGGGCATAAGATAGGGGTCCTCTTTCATTCTCTTGGCTATTGATATCCAGTTTTTCCATGACCAATTATTGAAAATACTATTTTGTTCCAGTTCAGAGGATTTGGGGGCCTTGTCAAAAATCAGTTGACCATAGATTTGGTGTTCTATTTCTGCACTCTCAATTCAGTTCCATTAGTCAGTGCTTCTGTCTTTGTGCCAGTACCATGCTGTTTTGACCACTGTGGCTTTATAATATGTTTTAAAGTCAGGAGTGTTGATCCTCCCACTTCTTTCTTCTTTTTTAGGATGCTTTTTAGCTGTTTGGGGTCTCTTTCCCTTCCAGATGAATTTGGTAGTTAGCTTTTCCAAATCTTCAAAGTAGGTTGTTGGAATTCTGATTGGTATTGTGTTGAATCTGTAGATCAATTTGGGCAGAATTGACATCTTAACTGTATTTAGCCTTCCTATCCATGAGCAGGGAATGTCTTTCCACCTATTTGCATCTCCTTTGATTTCTTTTAGCAATGTTATGTAGGTTTCTGTGTACAAGTCCTTTACATCCCTAGTTAAGTTCATTCCTAAGTTTTTTATTCTTTTAGTTGCTATTTTGAATGGAATTTTTTCCTTAAGTGACTCCTCAGCTAGCTCATTGCTTGTGTATAGAAATGTTACTGATTTTTGCACATTAAGTTTATATCCTGCCACCTTGCTGAAATTGTTTATTAGCTCAAGTAACATTGCTGTAGATTTCTCAGGATCTTCAAAGTACAGTGTTGTATCATTTGCAAATAATGAGTTTTACTTCTTCTTTTCCAATTTGGATGCTTTTTATTTCTTTGTCCTGCCTGATTGCTCTAGCTGGAACTTCTAGCACAATAGTGGTGACAGTGGGCATCCTTGTCTTGTACCTGATCTTAGGTGGAAGGCTTTCAGTCTCTCTCCATTGAGTATGATGCTGGCTATCAGTTTTTCATATATTGAGGTAGTTACCTTTGATTCCTACCTTTTGGAGTGTTATCATCAGAAAAGGATGCTGAATCCTGTTGAATGCTTTTTCAGCATCAATCTAGATGATCATGTGATTTTTCCCTTTTGATTTGTTAATGTGCTGTATTACATCAATTGATTTTCTTGTGTTGAACCATCCTTGCATTCCTGGTATACACCCCACTTAGTCATGGTGTATAATTCTTTTAAAGTGTTGTTGAATTCGATTTGCTGATATTTTATTAAGAATTTTTGCATCTATGTTCATTAGGGAGATTGGCCTGTAGTTTTTCTTTCTTATAGCTTCTTTATC
This sequence comes from Myrmecophaga tridactyla, assembly GCA_004026745.1. Classification (NCBI taxonomy): domain Eukaryota; kingdom Metazoa; phylum Chordata; class Mammalia; order Pilosa; family Myrmecophagidae; genus Myrmecophaga; species Myrmecophaga tridactyla. Next base: position 17,098 of record PVIY010006329.1, on the reverse strand, counting down.
CGGTTTTGGTATTAAAATGATATTAGCTTCATAAAATGAGTTAGGTAGAGTTCCTTTTTCCTCAATTTTTTTGAAAAGTTTGAGCAGAATTGGTGTTAGTTCTTTCTGGAATGTTTGATAAAATTCTTCTGTGAAGCCATCTGGCCCTGGGCTTTTCTTTGTAGGAAGATTTTTGATGACTGATTGAATCTCTTTACTTGTCTTGGTTTGTTGAGATCTTCTATTTCTTCCTGAGTCAGTGGTAGCTTGTTTGTGTGTCTCCAGGAATTTGTCATTTTCATCTAAGTTGTCTAGTTTGTTGGCATATAGTTGTTGATAGTATACTCATGATTTCTTTTATTTATTCAAGGTCTGTGGTAATGGACCCCTTCTCATTTCTGATTTTATTTATTTGCATCCTCTCCCTTTTTTTTCTTTGTCAATCTTGCTAGTGGCCCATCAATTTTATTGATTTTCTCAAAGAGTCAACTTTTGGTTTTATTGATCCTTTCTATTGTTCTTTTGTTCTCCCATTCATTTATCTCTGCTTTAATCTTTGTTATTTCTCTTCTCCTATTTGTTTTGGGGTTAGTTTGCTGCTCTTTCTCAGGTTCCTTCAGGTTTGTGGTTAAGTCCTCGATTTTTGCTGTTTATTGTTTTTTAATATAGGCATTTAAGGCAATAAATTTCCCTCTCAGCATAGCCTTTGCTGCATCCCATAAGTTCTGATAAGTTGTATTCTCATTTTCATTCATCTCCAGATAGCTGCTGATTTCTCTAGCAATTTCTTCTTTGACCCACTGGTTGTTTGAGAGTGTGTTATTTAATCTCCATATATTTGTGAATGTTCTCATTCTTTGGTGTTTTTTGAGATCCAGCTTCATCCCATTGTGATCAGAGAAAGTGCTTTGAATAATTTCAGTATTTTTAAATTTATAAAGACCTGTTTTGTGCCCGAACCTATGATGTATCCTGGAGAATGTTCCATGAGCACTAGAGAAGAATGTATAATCTTGTGCTTTGGGGTCCAATGACCTATATATGTCTGTTAGGTCTAATTCATTTATCAAGTTATTTAACTTCTCTGTTTCCTTGTTGATCTTCTGTCTGGTTGTTCTATCTATAGAGGAGAGTGGTATATTAAAGTCTCCTACTATTATTGTTGAAACTACTATCACTCCCTTCAGTTTTGCCAATGTCTGTCTCATGTACTTTGAAGCTCCTTGATTGGGAACAGAAACATTTATGATTATTATATCTTCTTGGTGAATTGACCCTCTAATTAGTATGTAGTGTCCTTCTTTGTCTCTTATGATGTCTTTACATTTAAAGTCTATTTTGTCCAATATTAGTATAGCTATTCCTGCTTTCTTTTGGTTACAACTTGCGAGGAAGATCTTTTTCTGTCCTTTCACTTTCAATCTGTTTGTATCCATGTGTCTAAGATGAGTCCCTTGTAAGCAGCGTATAACTGGATTATGTTTCTTAATCTATGTGCTGGTTTGAAAGGAAGTATGTCCCCTAGAAAAGTCATGTTTTAATAAAAATATTTTGTAAAGGTAGAATAATCTCTATTCAATACTATATGGTTGAAACTGTAAACAAATCATTTCCCTGGATGATGTGATTTAGTCAAGAGTGGTTGTTAAACTGGATTAGGGGATGACATGTCTCCACCCATTTGGGTGGGTCTTGATTGGTTTATTGGAGTCCTATAAAAGAGGAAATATTTTGGAGAATGAGAGATTCAGAGAGAGCAGAGAATGCTGCAGCACCACGAAGGAGAGAGTCCACGAGCCAGTGACCTTTGGAGATGAAGAAGGAAAATGCCTCCCGGGGGCTTCATGAAACAGGAAGCCAGGAGAGAAAGTAGCAGAGATGCCTTGCTTGCCGTGTACCCTTCCAGCTGAGAGAGAAACTGTGAATGTGTTCACCATGTGTCTTTCCAGATGAGAGAGAAACCCTGAAATTCATCGGTCTTCTTGAACCAAGGTATCTTTCCCTGGATGCCTTTGATTGAACATTTCTATAGACTTGTTTTAATTGGGACATTTTCTTGGCCTTAGAACTGTAAACTAGCAACTTATTAAATTCCCCTTTTTAAAAGTCATTCCATTTCTGGTATATTGCATTCCAGCAGCTAGCAAACTAGAACAATCCATTTTACCAATCTGTATCTTTTAATTGGTAAATTTAGTCTGTTAACATTCAAAGTTGTCATGGTCAGGTTCATGTGTCAACTTGGCCAAGTGGTGGTACCTGTTTGTCTGGTTGGGCAAGTGCTGGCCTGTCTGTTGTGATGAGGACATTTCATAGAATTAAATCATGATCATGTCAGATGCATCCACAGGTGATTCCATTTGTAATCAGCCAAAGGGGAGTGTCTTCTGCAATGAGTAATGCTTAATCTGATCATTGGAAGCCTTTTAAGGAGGATTCAGAAAAGACAGGCTCTTCCTGCTTTGGCTGGCAAGCCTCTCCTGTGGAGTTCATCCAGACCCTCCATCGGAATCATCGGCTTCACTGCCTGCCCTGCAGATTTTGGACTCTGCGTTCCCATGGTCACATGAGACACTTTTATAAATTTTATATTTGTAAGTGTTCCCTGTTGATTCTGTTTCTCTAGAGAACCCTCACTAATACAAAAGTTATTACCAAAAAGGCGTTTCTTGATTCCACCATCTTATCTTTTTAATTTTGTCAGATCTTCATATTCTTTTCCCTCTTTTCTTTGTATTCTTTAAATTACCCTTAGTGGTACTCTTCAATTCTGTGCCCTCCTCCTGACCTCCCTCTCTTGTCTTTTTTTTTTTTTAGCCAGCAGAACTCCTTTTAGTATTTCTTGTAGGGCCAGTCTCTTGTTGACAAATCCTTGAGGACTTCTTTGTGTGTGAAAACTTTAATGTCTCCCTCAATTTTGAAGGACAATTTTGCTGGGTACAGAATTCTTGACTAGAAGTCTTTCTCTTTCTGGGTCTTGAATATATCATGTCATTGCCTTCTTGCTTTCAGGCTGCTAGTTGAGTAGTCTGAACTCAGTCTCATTTGATTTCCCTTGTATGTAGTAGATTGTTTTTCTCTTGCCACTTTCAGGATTTTCTGCTTCTCTTCAACATTTGACAGACTGATTATTATGTGCCTTGGGGATGGCCTATTTGGATTTATTCGGTTTGGAGTTCTTTGAGCTTCTTAGACTTAATATATTTATGTCCTTTATGAGGGTTGGGAAGTCTTCCCCCATTATATCCTCAACTACTCTTCCCAGGCCTTTACTCCTCTCTTCTCCTTCTGGGATACCAGTGATTCTTATATTTGTGTACTTTGTTTTGTCTGTCATTTCCCTGAGTTTCCATTAAATTTTTTCCATCTTTTTTGCCATTTGCTATTTTGAGTCTTCAAAATCAATTATCCTGTCCTCTGTATCTGCACTTCTTAGATTTGTAATTTTGTGTCTTTCATAAGAGATGAGAAATTTTCAGTGATGAATTTCTCCATTAGTCTTTCTGCTCTTTTTCCCCTTTCTCCTCCTGGGACACTCACAGCATATATTTGTGCACTTCATGTTGTTATTCGATTCCCTGAGACCCTGCTCATATTTTTCCATTCTTTTCCCTATATTTTCTTTTGTCTGTCAGATTTCAGATGTCCAGTCCTCTAGCTTGCTAATCCTCTCTTCTGCCTCTTCAGATCTATTGTTATAGGTTTCCGTTTTTTTCTCATCTCTTCTATTGTGCCTTTCATTCCCATAGGTTCTGAGATTTGTTTTTGTTAACTTCAGAGTTCTTCTTTATGTTCATCCAATGTCTACTTTATATCCACCCTCAATTCGTTGATTTGACTTTTGATGAGATTTTATGTCTGTTCAAACATCCTGAATTAGTTTTCAACTCCTGTATCTCATTTGAAGTATTGGTTTGTTCCTTTTACTGGGGCATATCTTCGATTTTCCTAGTATGACTTGTTATTTTTTGCTAGCATCTAGGCATTTGATTTCCTTAATTAGTTTATTCTGGAGGTTGTTTTCACTCTTTTATCTAGGGTTTTCTTGGTAGATGGCTTTGTTCTCTATCTGTTTTTTGACATTCAGTTCAACTTATTCTACACCTCTAGTATAGGTTCTGTTTAACTGATCAGAACTTTTCAGTTCTTGTTTTTCTGTTTCTTGCCTTGCCTGTATGGAGCCTTTTTTGTGTGTGTGAAGAGGGTCTCCTCAGATATTACAGACCCTGGTCAGATTTTCTCAGACCAGACAGTCCCACATCTCAGTAGGAGAGAGTAGCCAGCATCAGTTTTCCCTGAGGGTGAGACCCAGCAGGTTTTCAGACTTTTCTGTGAAGCCTCTAGACTCTGTGCTTTTCTTATCTTGCCCAGCATATGGCGCTTGTCTGCCTGCAACTTCCCAATCCCTTAAAGTCATGCAGTTCCTTTAATTTCAGCAGACCCTCCCTGCCAGAGGTGTAGTTGAAATAGAGGTGAAGTGGGCTTTGATTGTTCTGTTTTCCAGCAACTGGGGCCTAAATTTCCCGAAGGAGGGATTCCACCTTAGCTGCCCCCTACCATATTCCCTCCTTTTCTTGGGGGAAGATATTCCCTTTAGAGAATTTTCCTTTTTACCTATATATTTTGTCTCCCAGACATACCTTAGTTCCTCCCTTGCCTGGGCCAGTGCTGGAGCCTGAGAGTGCTTCTAGTTCTATCTAATGAGCTATTAGGAAGTTAAAAAAAAAAGGGGTGGGCCATGGTGGCTCAGCAGGCAGAATTCCCACCTGCCATGCTAGAGATCTGGGTTCGGTTCCCTGTGCCTGTCCATGCAAAAAAAAAGAAAATTTTAAAAAAAAGCAAAAAGTCTTTTCAGAGCCAGAGTCCCGCTCCTCAGGGTTGCCAGTCAGAAGCTTAAGTTGGTATGTGGCTCTATGTATCCCTGGGCTCTATGAGCCCCCTCTTCTTGGGGTCCAACCCTTTTCTGGTATTTTTCTCTGTCCAACTCAAGAAGTCTGTGTTTTTTTTTTTTCTGTCAGCCCCACCCCCTCTTTGCTGGGGCAAAACTCTTAGTTCCTTTAGTGTTTATTCCAGATTTATCTGTGCTCAGGGCCATTTTCAGTAGTCAGAATTTGTTAATTAATTCTGCAGTTGGAACTTGGTTGAGCTAAGCCCTTGCTACTAGTAGAGTCTGTTTGCTTTCCCCTTGGGGAACCAGCCTGCTGTGCCCATGGCTTGGGAGACTTATAATTCTGTGGGGGATCTCAGCTGTTACAACCATTCCAAATTGGTGTATGCTGTGTGTCTAGTCACTGATGTCCCCCCAGCAGTTGTTCTGTACCATTCCTGGCTATTTACTAGCTGCTCTGGAGGACAAACTAGATTCCATACCTCACTATGCCGCTATTTTGCCCACCTCCAAAAGGTTTAAATTTTGATGAAGTCCAATTCATCTATTTTTTCTCTCATGGTTTTGGTGTACAGTCTAAGAATCTGTCACCTAATACAAGGTCCTGAAGAAATTTCCCTGTTTTTTTGCAAGAGATTTATAGTTTTAGTTCTTATAAATAGGTCATTGATCCATTTTTAGTTAATTTTTTAATATGGTGTGAGGTAGTAGTCCACTTTCATTCTTTTGCATATGGATATCCGGTTTTCCAGCACCATATTGTTGAAGAAACTGTTCTTTCCCCATTAAGAGGGTATAGAACCCTTGTCAAAAATCAATTGGCCATTTAAATTTCTTGAATGTGATAACTGTATTTAAGATGGTTATATAAGTGAATACCCTTGTTCTTTGGAAATATATATAGAAGTATTAAGTGTTCAAATAGCATGAAGTATATAATCCATACTTCTGTGTTTAGAAACTAGATAGTTGGACAGATGATATATCTATATATAGATATATAAATATAGATAGATGAACAGATTGATCAAACATGACAGTATGTTACAAATTGCTGGATATATGTATTAGTTAGGGTTCTCTTGAGAAACAGAATCAACAGGGAACACTTGCAAATATAAAATTTATAAAAGTGTCTCATGTGACCATGGGAACACAGAGTCCAAAATCCACAGGGCAGGCCGTGAAGCTGAAGATTCCCATGGAAGGTCTGGATGAACTCCACAGGAGAGATTCACCAGCCAAAGCAGGAAGAAGGCCTGTCTCTTCTGAATCCTCCTTAAAAGGCTTCCCATGATTAGATTAAGCATCACTCATTGCAGAAGACACTCCCCTTTGGCTGATTACAAATGGAATCACCTGTGGATGCAGCTGACGTGCTCATGATTTAATTCTATGAAGTGTCCTCATTGCAACAGACAGGCCAGAACTTGCCCAACCAGACAAATAGGTAACTTGTTTAGCCAAGTTGACACATGAACCTGATCATGACAGTCCACCCCTTGTCAACTTGGCAGCTATATATATATATCACCTTAAGCCATTCCCAATTTCCAAATAAAAAACAATACAACGCATTTTTTTTTTTACCTAACAATACTCAACTGTCCTGCATATAACTGGAAACACATTAAATCTCTCCAGAATAGGGTGCAAATCCTTGGGCAACATTCATTATTATTATTATTATTTTTAATAATTTTTATTAATTAAAAAAAGAATTACAAGAAAGAAACGCAAACATCCTTAATATATGCTCATTCCGTTCTACATATATAACATTCATTCTTAAACTTGATATCTTACAACTTAAATAGTATAACATGAGCAAAACAGCATTACATTCCTCATTTCTGTACTGATCACGTGGTTGAAGTTCATATTTATCACTACCTTCTTCCACTACCCATTCCATGTTCCCTTTACCCTCAGCAAGCACTTCAGCTGGCCATGGTTCTTTGCCTGGTGGGGTGACCCAAACCTTCATTCCTGAAGTTTCAGAGCCATTGGTAGACCTGCCTGGATTGGGTTGTTGCAGTTTTCCATTGATTTTAATCACAGGGCATGGTAGTACTAAAAGACGCCCTAGGGGATTTCCTGTATTCCAAGAAAACTCTTCTTTACCTCGATTATGTAGATGCAGTCCTACTTCCTCCTGATAGTCAGGGTCAGTCACCCCAGACAATAATGTAATCCCCTTCTTGGCTTGTTGATCCAGTGGTATAAGTAGGCCAAAGTGACCAGGTGGCAGTATTAATTGCCAGTTCAGTGGAATCATTGTTGTTTCTCCTGGAGGAAGCACTCCCCATTTTGGAACTAAAACCTGTAGACCAGCAGAGCTCAGGGTCACAGGGACAGGAAGCAAAAATTTTCCTAGTGGATCACTAGGGGTAATAGTGAGTGGTACCACTCCCATTTCCACCCCTTGGTTCCTGGACCCATGGATCCTGGCTATGGGAGAAACAGCACCATACAGTGGACGCTGATTCAGAGCATATACAACTTCCTGGAGAACATTATCCCAGCCTTTCAAATTTTTGCCACCCAGTTGGCACCGTAATTGAGTTTTCAAAAGGCCATTCCACCGTTCTATCAATCCAGCTGCTTCTGGATGATGGGGAACATGGTAAGACCAGAGAATTCCATGAGCCTGTGCCCATTCCTGCACTTCATTTGCTGTGAAGTGTGTTCCTTGATCAGAAGCAATGCTATATGGAATGCCATGATGATGGATAATGCCCATCATCTGTAAACCCACGGATGGTAGTTTTGGCAGAAGCATTGCAGGCAGGGAAAGCAAACCCATATCCAGAGTATGTGTCTGTTCCAGTTAGAAGAAATTGCTGCCCCTTCCATGAAGGGAGTGGTCTAGTGTAATCAACCTGCCACCATGTAGCTGGCTGGTCACCTGGGGGAATGGTGCCATATCAGGGGCTGAGTGTGGGTCTCTGCTGCTGGCAGATTGGGCACTCAGCAGTGGCTGTAGCCAGGTCAGCCTTGGTGAGTGGAAGTCCATGTTGCTGAGCCCATGCATAACCTTCATCCCTACCACCATGACCACTTTGTTCATGAGCTCATTGGGCAATGACAGGAGTTGCTGGGAAACGAAGCTGACTGGTATCCACAGAATGGGTCATCTTATCCACTTGATTATTAAAAGCTTCCTCTGCTGAGGTCACCTTCTGGTGTGCATTCACATGGGACACAAATATCTTCATGTTCTTAGCCCACTCAGAAAGGTCTATCCACATACTTCTTCCCCAGACCTCTTTGTCACCAATTTTCCAATTATGGCCTTTCCAAGTCCCTGACCATCCAGCCAAACCATTAGCAACAGCCCACGAGTCAGTATACAAATGCACCTCTGGCCAGTCTTCCTTCCAAGTAAAATGAGCAACCAGGTACACTGCTCAAAGTTCTGCCCACTGGGAGGATTTCCCCTCACCACTGTCCTTCAAGGACACCCCAGAAAGGGGTTGTAATGCTGCAGCTGTCCACTTTCGGGTGGTACCTGCATATCATGCTGAACCATCTGTAAACCGGGCCCGAGTTTTCTCTTCCTCAGTCAATTCACTATAAGGAACTCCCCAAGAGGCCATAGCTCTGGTCTGGGAAAGAGAAGGTAATGTGGTAGGAGTGGAGAGCATGGGCATTTGTGCCACTTCTTCATGTAACTTACTTGTGCCTTCAGGACCTGCTCTGGCTCTATCTTGTATATTCCATTTCCATTTTACAATAAAGTGCTGTTGTGCATGCCCAACTTTATGGCTTGGTGGGTCAGACAACACTCAACTCATGATAGGCAACTCGGGTCTCATGGTAACTTGGTGGCCCATGGTTAAGTGTTCAGTCTCTGCTAAGGCCCAGTAGCAGGCCAAAAGCTGTTTCTCAAAAGGAGAGTAGTTATCTGCAGCAGATGGTAAGGCTTTGCTCCAAAATCCTAAGGGTCTACATTGTGATTCTCCTATAGGGCCTGCTAAAGACTCCAGACAGCATCTCTATTTGCCACTGACACTTCCAGCACCATTGGATCTGCTGGATCATATGGCCCAAGTGGCAGAGCAGCTTGTACAGCAGCCTGGACCTGTCACAGAGCCTCCTCTTGTTCAGGTCCCCACTCAAAATTAGCAGCTTTTCTGGTCACTTGATAAGTGGGCCTGAGTAGCACACCCAAATGAGGACTATGTTGTTGCCAAAATCCAAAAAGACCAACCAGGCATTGTGCCTCTTTTTTGGTCTTAGGAGGGGCCAGATGCAGCAAATTATCCTTCACCTTAGAAGGGATATCTCGACATGCCCCACACCAGTGGACACCTAGAAATTTCCCTGAGGTGGGAGGCCCATGTATTTTTGTTGGATTTATCTCCCATCCTCTGACATGCAAATGCCCTACCAGTAAATCTAGAGTAGTTGCTACTTCTTGCTCACTGGGTCCCATCAACATGATATCATCAATATAATGGACCAGTGTGATGTCTTGTGGGAGGGAGAAACGATCAAGGTCCCTGCGGACAAGATTATGACATAGGGCTGGAGAGTTGATATACCCCTGAGGTAGGACCGTGAAAGTATATTGCTGACCTTGCCAGCTGAAAGCAAACTGTTTCTGGTGGTCCTTACTAATAGCTATTGAGAAAAAAACATTTGCCAGATCAATACCTGCATACCGGGTACCAGGGTATATATTGATTTGCTCAAGCAACGATACCACATCTAGAACAGCAGCTGCAATTGGAGTTACTACCTGGTTGAGCTTGTGATAATCCACTGTCATCCTCCAAGACCCATCTGTTTTCTGCACAGGCCAAATAGGAGAGTTGAATGGAGATGTGGTGGAGATCACCACCCCTTCATCCTTCAAGTCCTTAAGAGTGGCAGTAATATCTGCAATCCCTCCAGGAATCTGGTATTGCTTCTGATTTACTATTTTGCTCAGTAGAGGCAGTTCTAGTGGCTTCCACTTGGCCTTTCCCACTATAATAGCCCTCACTGCATAGGTTAGAGAGCCAATGTGGGGATTCTGCCAGTTGCTCAATATGTCTATTCCAATTATACATTCTGGAATTGGGGAAATAACTACAGGATGGGTCCAGGGGCCCACTGGACCCACTGTGAGACGGACCTGAGCTAAAACTCCATTGATCATCTGGCCTCCATAAGCCTCCACTCTGACTGGCAGTCCAGAGTGACATTTTGGGTCACCTGGAATTAATGTCACTTCTGAACCAGTGTCTAATAATCCCTGAAATATATGATCATTTCCTTTTCCCCAGTGCACAGTTACCCTGGTAAAAGGCTGTCGGTCTCCTTAGGGAAGGCTTGGAGGAAGATTGACAGTATAAATTTGTGGCAGTGTAACAGGGTTCTCCCCCAAAGGAACCTGGCCTCCCTTCATTCAAGGGGCTCTGGGTCTGTAAACTGTTTCAAGTCTGGAAATTGATTAAGGGGCCGTGACTCTGTGTTTTTGTAATTCAGGTTAGACTTCTGTTCACTTGACCTAGAATTCTTTTGTTTATACAGCTCAAACAAGAATTAGTAGACTGCCCTTCTGTTGTATTTCTAGGTACCCCATGATTTACTAGCCAGTGCCACAAATCTCCGCGTGTCATAATTTTGACACCTGCTTTGAGTTTGCTGTCTATTATAATAGCCATGTCTACCCTGTCTTTGGCGATTAAGTGCTGCCACCTGGCTTCTGCCAACTCGGGATCCCATCATCCCCATTGTGTTTAAGAATTCCAGCTCTGTGACAGCAGTTCCTACAGTAATATCTGACCTACAGAGAAGTGCAACCATAGAGCTCTTCAGGGATGATGGTGCTAGTCTTACAAATTTATTTCTCACTGTTCTGGTAAAAGGTGAATCCTCTGGACATTCCTGAGGTGTAAGAGCAGGCTTTGCATGATAAATCCACTCTAACATTCCAATCTCTCTAAGTCTATGGATCCCCTCATCTACATTATACCAGAGCAGTTGCAGCATTTGAACCTCAGGTAATGTTGGCCACCTTTTGATCCATGTTTCAACCAACCATCCAAACAAACTGTTAATACCTTTTCTAACTGCTCGAGCTATAACATTGAATGCAGAATCTCTGCTTAGTGGGCCCATAACAATCAATTCAGCCTGATCCAGCCTTATATTCCTCTCACCATTATCCCGCACCCTTAAAATCCATTGCCACACATATTCCCCCTGATTTCTGTCTATATAAATTGGAAAACTCACACCGTTCTTTTGGAGTATAACATACCTCCTCATGTGTGATACTTTGTACCTCACATTTAGGGGCCTGTTGGGACTTTAGTCTAGTTATAGGTCTGGAAGAAATGAGGGGTGGTGGGGGTGGGTCATGAAAAGAATTAGAAATATCTTCCAAGCCATTTGCTTCAGGGCCTTCATTTGCAGTTTTATCTGGTGAAACAGGATTAATCACTCTAGGGCTAATCCTTTCAGGAGGAGGTTGGGTGGCCAATTCTTCAAGGCCAGCTGGAGGTGGAGCAGCTACATCCTCAGGGCAAACTATTACAGGGTTATCTAGAGAAGACTCAGCATGATCTAGGGTTTCAACCTCACCCCCGACATCATTATCAATCCATATGTCACCATCCCATTTTTGAGGGTCCCACTCCTTTCCAATCAATGCCCTCACTTTAATGGCAGACACCATGCAAGATTGAGATTTCAGTTTACATTGTAAAGTTGCTACTCTAACAATAAGATTCTGAGTCTGATTTTCAGAGAACTCAAGTCTACGCCTACAAGAAATAAGATTTTCCTTCAGGATACTCATAGAAACATCTACATCTGTCAGATGGTGCTTAAGCTTCTTGTTTGAAGCCGTAAGCCCATCCCTTTCACTCCTTAATGTAGCCAGTGTATCTAACAACAACCAACCAACATCTCTATACCTTTTGTTTCTACAAAACTCTGTAAAGGTGTCAAAAACATTATTCCCCAGAGCCTGGCTTCATATAAGTGAAGCATTAGAAGAATCGAATGGTGATATTTGGACTATCTTTTTTGCCAACTCACTCCATGGATTGGGAATGTCATTCTGATTGTAGGAATCAAAGTTCTTAGTGTCTTTGAGTACAGTCAGAGTAGAAAACCATTCATAATAACCCATTTTTAAGATTGTTTCTTAAGAACCACTCCTGGTACCAAGATGTATTAGGGTTCTCTTGAGAAACAGAATCAACAGGGAACACTCGCAAATATAAAATTTATAAAAGTGTCTCATGTGACCGTGGAACGCAGAGTCCAAAATCCGCAGGGCAGGCTGTGAAGCTGAAGATTCTGATGGAAGGTGTGGACGAACTCCACAGGATAGGCTCACCAGCCAAAGCAGGAAGGAGGCCTCTCTTCTGGATCCTCCTTAAAAGCCTTCCAGTGATTAGATTAAGCATCACTCATTGCAGAAGATACTCCCCTTTGGCTGATTACAGATGGAATCAGCTGTGGATGCAGCTGACATGATCATGGTCTAATTCTATGAAATGTTCTCATTGCAACAGACAGGCCAGCACTTGCCCAACCAGGCAAACAGGTAATTGTTTGGCCAAGTTGACACATGAACCTGACCATGTCAATATGGGTATCTGGGTAGGGGGATATGTTCTAGTTCTCTATTTGAGTTTTGTGTTATTTTTCTAACTGTCCTGTAAGTTTGAAATTATTTCAGAATAGAAAGTTTAACTTATTTCTGAGCTCTCAATTCTATTCCATTGGTCTATCTGTATGTCCATCACTATATACCAGTACCATACAGTTTTGATTATTGTACTTTAGTTGGAAAGTATGAGTCTTCCAACTTTGTTCTTTTTTCAAGATGGTTTTGGCTATATAAGGCCCTTTACCCTTCCATATGAATTTGATGATTAGCTTTTCCATTTCTGCAAAAACACACTACAGGGTTATCCTGGAGGTTTTTCTTATGCATTATATGGCTACCCCTTTTTTAGTTTATGGTGTATTGCAGTGCCTAGATGGAAGTACCTGAACTGTTAAACTGTATTCCAGAAGCTTTGATTCTTGAGTATGACTGTATAACTGTATAGCTTTTATAGTGTGACTGTGTGATTGTGAAAACCTTGTGGCTGATGCTCTATCTTGGATATTGACAGATGAGTGAAAAAATAAGGACAAATAAATAAATGATAGGGGGCATAAGGGGTAAAAAATATTGGGTAGATTGTAATACTAATGGTCAATGTGGGGGAGGAGTAAAAGTGTTGGGATATATGCTTTTTTCCTTTTTATTTCTTTTTCTGGAGTGATGTATATGTTTGAAAAATGATCATGGTGATGAATACACAACTATGTGGTGATATTGTGAGCCATTGATTATATGCTTTGGACTTTATGGTGTGTGAAGATATCTCAATAAAAATATATATTTTTAAAATGGTATTGGCACATTTTCACTGCTCCCTTTGCCTTTTAAGTTTGTAATGCCTTCAACTCTGATTCTGTGCTTAGCCATGAAAAGAACAGTATGCCAGTCACTGTCAAAGGCTTGTGTGTTTCCACTTGTCTTTTAAGCTTCTCAAGCTAGTGCCTTTTTCATGACTTCTGTAAGATATCTGAAGGACAAGAGACACCTGAAGCCATGTTCCGGCCAAAGCCAGCCCAGATTTGCCAACTGGTTTAGTTAGGGTTCTCTAGAGAAACAGAATCAACAGGAAATATCCGTAAATATAAAATTTATAAGTGTCTCATGTAACCTTGGGAACATAGAGTCCAAAATCCATAGGGCAGGCTGTGAAGCTGATAATTCTGATGGAGGGTCTGGACAGACTCCACAGGAGAGGCTCGCTGGCCGAAGCAGGAAGAGAAACCCATTCTTCTGAATGTTCCTTAAAAGGCTTCCAGTGATTAGATTAAGCATTACTCATTAAAGAAGACACTCCCCTTGGCTGATTACAAATGGAATCAGCTGTGGATGTTGCTGATGTGATCATTATTTAATTTTATGAAATGTCCTTATAGCAACAGACAGGCCAGCACTTGCCCAACCAGATAAACAGGTTCCACCACCTGGCCAAGTTGATACATGAACCTGACCATGACAGTCCACCCCTTGTCAACTTGGCAGCTATACTCATCACCTTAAACCATACCTAATTTCTAAATAGAAAACAATAAAAGACACATTTGTTTCTCCTAACAATACTCAACTGTCCTGCATATAACCAGAAACACATTTAATCTCTCCAGAATAGGGTGCCAAGTCCTTGGGTAATATTCATTCTTAAACTTGATATCTTACAACTTAAATAGTATAACATGAACAAAACAGCATTACAGTCCTCGTTTCTGTAATTGATCACATGGTTGTAGTTCATATTTATCACTACCTTCTTCCACTACCCATTCCATGTTCCCTTTACCCTCAGCGAGCACTTCAGCTGGCCGTGGTTCTTTGCCTGGTGAGGTGACCCAGACCTTCATTCCTGAAGTTTCAGAGCCATTGGTAGTCCTACTGAGATTGGGTTGTTGCAGTTTTCCATTGATTTTAATCACGGGGCATGGAATTACTAAAAGACTCCCTAGGGGATCGCCTATATTCCAGGAAAATTCTTCTTTACCTCCATTATGTAGTTGCAGTCCTATTCCCCCTGATAGTCATGGTCATTCACCCCAGCCAGTAATGTAATCCCCTCATCTACATTATACCAGGGCAGTTCTGGCATTCAACCTCAGGTAATGTGGGCCACCTTTTGATCTATGTTTCGGCCAACCATCCAAACTCTTAATGCCTTCCTGACCTGTCAATCTATAACATTGAATGCAGAATCTCTGCTTAGTGGGCCCATATCAATCAATTCAGCCTGATCTAGCCTTGTATTTCTCCCACCATTATCCCACACCCTTAAAATCCATTGCCACACATATTCCCCTGATTTCTGTCTATGTAAATTGTAAAACTCACACAGTTATTTTGGAGTATAATGTACCTCCTCATGTGTGATACTTTGTACCTCACCTTTAGGGGCCTATTAGGACTTCAGTCTAGTTATAGGTCTGGAAGAAATGGGGGTGGGTCATGAAAAGAATTAGAAGTATCTTCCAAGCCATTTGCTTCAGGGCATTCATTTGCAGTTTCATTTGGTAGAACAGGATTAATCACTCTAGGGTTAATTCCTCCAGGTAGATGTTAGATGTTGAACTCCTCAAAGCAGGTTGGAGGTGGAGTGGCTCTGTCCTCAGGGCAGACTATTAGAGGGTTATCTAGAGAAGACTCATCATGATCTAGGGTTTCAGCCTCACCACTGACATCATTATCAATCCATATGTTGCCATCCCATTTTTCAGGGTCCCATTCCTTTCCAATCAATGCCCTCACTTTAAAGGCAGACACCATGCAAGATTGAGATTTCAGTTTACATTGTAAGGTTGCTACTCTAACAATAAGATTCTGAGTCTGATTTTTGGAGATCTCAAATCTCTAGCTACAGGAAGTAAGATTTTCCTTCAGGACATTCATAGAAGCGTTTACATCTGTCAGGCAGTGCATAAGCTTCTCATTTGAAGCCTTAAGCCCATCCCGTTCAGTCATTAATGTATACAGTGTGTCTAAGAACAACCAGCCAACATCTCTATACCTCTTAGTTCCACAAAACTCCGTACAGGTGTCAAAAACATTATCCCCTAGAGTGTGGCTTCATACAAGTGAAGCATTAGAAGAATCGAATGGTGATATTTTGACTATCTCTTTTGCCAACTCACTCCATGGATTTGCAGTGTCATTCTGATTATGGGAATCACAGTCCTTAGTGCCTTTGAGTCCAGTCAGAGTAGAAAACCATTCATAAAAACCCTTTTTAAGATTCTGTTTCTTAAGAACCATGCCTAGTACCAAGTTGTACTAGTTAGGGTTCTCTAGAGAAACAGAATCAACAGGAAATATTCATAAATATAAAATTTATAAAAGTGTCTCACATGACTGTGGGAACGTAGAGTCCCAAATCCATAGGGCAGGCTGTGAAGCTGAGGATTCCGATGGAGGGTCTGGACAAACTCCACAGGAGAGGCTTGCCAGCCGAAGCAGGAAAAGAAGTGAGACTTGTCTCTCCTGAATCCTCCTTAAAAGCCTTCCAGTGATTAGATTAAGCATCACCCATTAAAGAAGACACTCCCCTTGGCTGGTTACAAATGGAATCAGCTGTGGATGTAGCTGATGTGATCATGATTTAATTTTATGAAGTGTCCTCATAGCAACAGACAGGCCTCACTTGCCCAACCAGAAGCAGGTTCCACCACCTGGCCAAGTTGACACATGAACCTGACCCTAACACCGACAGAAAAGACATGTGAATGAGCCCAGCCTTGATCAGCAGTCACTTTGCTGACCCCTGTCTGACTGTAGATGAGTGAGTAAGTAGCACTAACTGTTGTGTGCTGTCGAGGTGGTAGTGGTCATGGTGGTGGTAATTATTGTTGTTATCATTTAAAAGCTTATATGGTTAACCAAAGAAAAAAAAACCGCCACACTCTATAGGAATTTGATCGGGATTGCATTGATTCTGTAAATTACTTTGGACAGTACTGACAACTTAATGATATTACCTTTTCCAATCCTTAAGTACAGAGATAGAATCCTACTTGGTCATGGTAAATAATCCTTTAAATGTGCTATTGGATTTGTTTGCTAGATTTTGTTGAGGATTTTTACAACTATATAGATAAGAGTTATTGATCTGCAATTTTATTTTCTTGTGAAATCTTTATCTAGTGGTAGAACTAGGATTTGAACTCAGGAGCAGATTAGCTTCAGAGCCAGAATTTATAACCGGCTTCTTTACTTCATCTGAGTGGGGCTGTGGGTGAAGCTCCTCTTCTAAATAGGGGTGATAGGTGTGAAGGCAGTATACTTGACATATCTAGTCCAAATATGTCCTGCAGAATGCAAGGCAAACAAGCGTGATTCCAGAGCCTCCCAGCTATTTTGTGACTGCTCTTTAAGATTTGTGAATGGGTACAATATGAAAAAAGCTCCATTACCATTTAAGGTTAAAACCCTCTTGAGTCAGAGTGATGCCCCGATGAATCCCAGAATGATTTGATCAGTGACTGGAAAAGTATTTGCAAGCCCCCTTCGGGGAATGGTGAGAGCGGGGAGAAATTCAACTTCCCCAAGTTGAATTCTTGATATTCTCACAAGCAGTGTGGACAACCAAAGCTATAGGCTGAGCCCCCAGTCTTGGGGTTTGTTCATATGAAACTTAA
>PVIY010006328.1:0-88412 GCA_004026745.1 Myrmecophaga tridactyla | reverse complement strand
GCGCCGGGCGCCGGCCGCCGCGGCTTTGGGGAACTCACAGATCCGGCCAGTTGCCGTCGGTCTAAGCTGTTCCCGTTCTGGGCGCGCTGTGTGTTCGGTCACTATCGTGGTTCCGGGAGCTGTTCTGTATTGTTTCTGGTTATCTAGTAGTTGTTCTGGAGGACGAACTAAAACGCGCACCTTGCTAAGCCGCCATCTTACCACTGATTATTTGCTTATTATTAATGACAGTATTGAACTTTACCTGAGTCTTATGCTCCTAGACAGCAGTGATGGTTAATCTCCCCAAACTTTTGTTTTCTGAAATCTTCTACTTTTTTGTGTTCCAGGAAACAGCTTATTGGAAAGATCCATTTTTCCCCCTGTGACTTAAAAATACTCTTTCTCTTGACTCCCGTTACACTCACAGATGACTTGTGTGTTTACCTTTGACTCATAGTCTCATAAATTACCTGGACTATTTGTCCCCCAAAACGAGTTAGACACAGAGGTAAACATTTCCTGTTCAGCAGACCAACTGAGACCCCTCCTGATAGAAGCCAAATCACCCCATCTCTAACTTATTTATTCTTCTCTATAAAACTGTAAGGCAAAACCATCCTGCTGAGACACCCTGATCTAGGGATCCGGGGTGCTCTCCCTATTACAATAGCCAGAATAAAATAAATTTCATTAACTGTTTCATTTTTTTGCTTTTGACATCAAGAAATATTTCATATTTTTTATCTTCTATCTTTCAATATATGTAGATGTCTACAAAAATAAGTAACTCTGGGAAGATTTTTATTTTTGAAAACATAAAACATCCCAAATTCCTTTATAATGCAAAATTCATCTGCCAAAACTTCAACCTCATGGGAATGATTTTGCATTTCCATGTGTACATGCAACTTTTACTATGATGTCACCCAACCAGATGAATCAGGAAGTGGTTCTGTGGCAATAGGGGGGAAACAGCCCATCTAGGTTGCATATCAGGATTGATGGGGCAGAGGCAATACACATAATATATTTAGTATAATTTGGAGAGCAGAGAGCAGCTCTCCAGCCTGACCTATCTCTCCTTTACACCTCTTCTGTGGTGACTGACATTCAAAATTAGAAATTTGGTTCTTTTGAGTCTTTATAGCTGGGGAAACATGCTTCGACACGTGTGTGTGTCTGTATGTGTGTGTGTGCGCATGCTGGATGGAGGGGATCTAGAAAGTGACATTTATGTCTTTAAGAATTCCACATCCAGGAACAGACAACATGAGAGATTAATTTAGCCTTGTGCATTCATATCAGTTTAGAAATTGGTTACCTGCTGAGAAGGGAAGATGACATTGTAGGGCTCCAGGGAAGCAGAGTTGTGGCGGAGAGAGAAGAGAGTGCCTAGAAATTAAACTCTGACATTCAAAGAGCCTGATTGTTCCCCTTTCATAATTTTGCCTAGGGCCCCTCCTACTTTGCACGTTGTCTTTAGAATTCCATTTACAGTCTCAGGAAATCAGGAAGCTCCCCTGGAGGCCCCCAGTGAGCGAGTCTTCTGGCCCACTGGTCTTCCCCCTACAGCTGGAGTGAGCAGCTCTCCAGATACGTGCCTAGGGCTTACCCAGATTGTAACTCCTGTCACCAGTACAATGCATTTTTTAATAGTAATGAGAATAAAAACAAAGGGAAAGTTCACTAGATAAAAGATCTCTGACGGGTTCCTGTTCCTGACATAAGGCTAACTTCCTGTGAAGAGATATTTTTTCCCATCAAATGAAAAACACATACTTTTGGAAGCAGGTAGATTTAGTGCACTTTGGCAGTGCAATGAATTTGAATGACTAGTAAACAGAGTTTTTACTAACAGTAGCCTGTAATGGTTACTGAGAACTCAGAGTAAGACAAAATATAACAATTTGGAATGTTTATTTAAAGTCATGGTACTCAACTTCAGCTATGAACCCTGAAATATTTTTGACTGTTTTACATAAAGCAACTGAACATCTCATTGTAAATCGGTCTATAAATTGGTTGCATATAAATTTAAAGTAAGTCTTCCTAAAGATTTCCTACCTGGAAATGTTGGGTTCTTTCGTAATATTGATACAAAATATTTTGGCAATGATACCTTTGTAATTTTATACTATCATTCTGTCAAATAACTTAAAGAATTTGATATTTTGAGAATTAATTATTCTTATGACATTCCCAAGAGGCATTTACATGAAATTGGATGTTTAAGATTATTTGGTTTCTCCCCTTACGTTGGACTAAGTTTAGTTTGACTGAGAGCTGAAGTGAAATGAAATTATATTACACTTTAATTAATGGGAAGTTTCTTGTCTGAACAAAACCAAATATAAATAAAACTTGAAATTAAAAATTTTCCTCCATAACTTGAAAAATATAGAAAATCAGAAAAATTATTCAGATTTTGCAAATTTTTAGGTATACTACATTGCCTAGAATTTAAAGTGTAATATTAAAGTAGTCTATCAAAGGGATACCTAGTATGTACTAGTTTTAAGCAAGTAAGAAAGAAAAGAATCTGAAAAAAATTAAAAATAAATATTTTAGACAGTTGGTGCCACATAAAAATGTAATGTTGGAAGATTCTCTAGAGAATAAAATCTTATAGTGGCATATTTTCCACTACTATTCTATGGCAATTTTTTCTGGATTTAGGACTATTTCTGCAGTGAGAATCCACATCGTGAGAGAGAAAAGAAAAAAACCTCTGGATTTAAGAAATCACGTGCAGCCAACATGATGCTGGCTGACACACAGCTCTTGGAGACTGCTAGGTAGAACTGTCACCGCTACCAGACAGCAGCTTTCCAGAATTCTGCCATGAACCAGTCCTACCTACACGGTACATACCAGAAGGGAAGCGTTGACTGAAATCATCCTATACGCTTCCATCAATAGGACCCTTTACTGTAAAAGTTGGAGGTGTATTATGTAAAACATCAGGAAGTCTCAGGAAGGACAAGTCTAATCATCTCCTCTCCTTCGAGGTAACAGAACACCATGGGAAGAATGTTTTCCAAGGACTTCCATGCCAGTCTCAGGGTAACTATTAACCAACTCCGTGACTCTAGGATACGTTTCTCCCTCCTTGGGCTTCTTCCCGTGCATCAGCCAGACAGAGAGAGCCTGGACCGGACCACCTGGGAGACTTCTTCTGGTGAACTTCTGGTGCAGCTGTAATTAATTAAGGAAAAGGTTTTACTAACATGAATATTTATCACTGTTTATAAAAGCAAAAATGCTAACCTTTAATAACAACCAGAAAATTCAAAATTTTGAAACGAAAATAAAATGACTCTGTGATATTTGAAAGGTGAAAAGTATGCCCCACATCCCCACATAGAAACATAGACAAATGCATTAAAAATGCATTAAAAACAAACATAACCCTCCACCCCCCGCCCGCCCCCAGCCCGGCTAATTCAGTTTCCTTTCTGTCTCCTGTCTCCAGTAATCCTCCTTTAGTTTTTACGGGGAACGTGCGATGTGGCCAAGGCTCGCAAAAGCAGTACTCCCTGCGTGGATGATTCCCAGTGAGTGATCAAGGGAGAAATGCAATTAGCATGTCTTAAAGCCTTCAGGGATGCGTGCCGGGGATGGTTCACACTCCCGCTGAGAACAAGGCAAAGTCCCATGACCCTGAGTCGGCTTCTTTGTGAAGTTCAAAAAGGGACTCAGTGAAGTGCTAAATAACAAACTTATCCACAGGTGCCCGAGAATGGATTTACTCCACAGGAAATTAAATCGGAGCTAGCAAGGGCTTGAGTTCACTCGCATTTTTAAAATCCAGTTTTTTTAACCACATAACCCAAGGCCTATTTTCAATGTCCCACTGGATTCTTCATTTGTATTTATGGAAAAGTGATTTCTTTAAGCCATTGAAACATTAGGTGTTAAAAAAAAAGAGATGACTATCATAAACACACCAGATTTTGCTATTTTTTTTTTTTTTTTTGCTTTTGAAGGAAAAACAAAACAACAAACTTGAGATTGACTACCTGGTAAGAGAAGAAATAGCATATGGCAGCACACTGCAAGCTACTATATGGGAGAAAATCTCCTTAAATTAACATGAAGCATAACACTTAGTTAAATAGAAATAGGCACAGGACGTTTTCATTACAAGAATAAGTTGTCCATCTTGTGACTTCAGAAGTGGATAGGTAAAGCCAATAAATATGAGAGAGCACACAACTGTATGCTGGATAGATTATATCATAATTTATATTTTTGCTTGGAAAAACATTTATTCCTGTTTTAAAAAGCAGTTTTATTGAGATATAATCACATATCACAATATCCATCTAATTTGGATAATCAATGGCTTTTAATATAGTCACAGAGTTGTGGATTCATCACCATGACCAATTTTAGAGCGTTTTCTTTACCCCAAAAAGGACAAACTCCACACCCCTTAGCAATCACCTCTTAATCCCGCTATCCATCCCAAGCCCCGTGATAACCACTAATCTAATTCTGCCTCTATAAATTTAGTTATATTTACATTTATATAAACATAGCCATATAATATATAGTACTTTGTGTCTGATTTTTTTACTTAACATGGTGTTTTTACAATACAGTACTATTATTTTTAACTATAGAAATTGTAAATTTACAGAAAAGTCGTGTAAAAAATATGTTCCCATATACCCCTTACTATTGACACTTTATAACAATGTGGTACATTTGTTACAATAGCTGAAATAGTATCAAAATATTACTGTTAACTATAATCCATAGTTTACATTAGGTGTATTTCCCCCTTATACCACTTTATTATTAACACTTCATAACAGTGTCGTACATTTGTTATAATTCATGAAAGAATGTTCTTATATTCGTACTATTAACCACAGTCAGCCTCCACAAAAGGGTTCACTGTGTTATATACTCTGACGTTTTATCTGCTAACGTTCCTTCTAGTAACATACATGACCTAAACTTCCCCTTTCAACCACATTCACCAACATAATTGCACAACAGGGTTCACAGTCGCATGTTTTACCTTCTGACTTTCACTCTAGCAACATACACAACCCCCAATTCTCCTTTCAACCACATTCACACACATGATTCAGCACTGTTAATTATTGTCACAATAATGTGCCTTCACCACCATCCATTTCCAAACCTTTACAGTCAAACCTAAATAGAAATTATGCACACATTAAGCAATAGCATCCTTTTCTCTACACCTATTCTATCTCTTGATAATATATTTTAGATTCTGACTATGAGTTCACTTAGTGTAATCGGTTCCTATCAGTCAGATCGTACTATATTTGTCTTATTGGCTTTTTCTATATGGCTTATTTCACTCACCTTAATGTCCTCAAGATTCATCTGTATGGTTGCAAGCATCAGGGCTTCATTCCTTCAATATTCCATCATATGCAGATACCACATTTTGTTTATCCATTCAATTAGTTAATGGGCATGGGCTGCTTCCATCTTTCGGCAACTGTGAGTAACGCTACTACAAACATTAGTGAGCAAGTGTCTGTTCCATTCCTGTTTTCAGTTCTGGGTATATACCTAGCAGTAGGAATGCCACATCATATGGGAATTCTATAGCTAGCTTTCTGAGGAACTGCCAAAGTTGTCTTCACCAGCAGCTGCACCATTCCTATTTCTCCAGATCCTCTCCAGCAATTTTAATTTTCTATTCTTTTTAATAGTGGCCATTCTAGTAGGTGTGAAATGATATCTTGTGGTTTTAATTTGCATTTCCCCAACAGCTAGTGATGAACATCTTTTCATGTGCTTTTTAACCATTTGTATTTTCTCTTTGGAAAAATGTCTGTTCAAGTGTTTTGCCTATTTTAAAATTTTGTCTTTTTATTGTTGAGTTGTAGGATTTCTTTATAAATTTTGGATATTAAACCATTATTGGGCATATGGCTTCTGAATATTTTCTCCCATTGAGTAGGCTACCTTTTCACTTTCTTGACAAAGTTCTTTGAGCAAAAAAGTTTTTAATCTTGAGGAGGTCCCATCTATCTATTTCTTCATTCATTGCTTGTGCTTTGTGTATAAAGCCCAGTAAAGCATTACTTGCCAAAAGACCTTTAAGCTACTGACGTACATTTTCTTCCAGGAGTTTTATGGTACTGGCTCTTATATATTTAGGTCTTGTATACACTTTGAATTGATTTTTTTGTATAAGGTGTGAGATAGGGGTCCTTTTTCATTTTATTTGCATATGGATATCCAGTTTTCCAAGCACTATTTGTTGGAAAGACTATTCTGTCTCAGTTGAGCGGGCTTGGCAGCCTTGTCAAATATCAATTGGCCATAGATGTGAGGGTCTATTTTTGATTTCTCAATTCAATTCCATTGGCCAATATATCTATCTTTATGCCAGTATCATTTTCTTTTTTTTGGACAACCATAGCTTTGTAATATGCTTTAAAGTCAGGAAGTGTGTGTCACCAACTTGGTTCTTCTTTTATAAGATGCCTTGGCTTTTAGAGCCCCTTTTACTTGGTTACAAGTAAATTGGCTTTCCTTTTCTGTAAACTAGGCTGCTGGAATTCTGATTGGGATTGCATTTGATTTGTAAGTCAATTTGAGTAAAATTGATATCTTAATGATAGTCTTCTAGTCCATGAACATGGAATGCCCTTCCATTTATTTAGGTCTTCTTTGAATTCTTTTGCCATGTTCTGTGGTTTTCTGGGTATAATTCCTTTATATCCTTGGTTAAATATATTTCCAGATATTGGATTCTTTTAGTTGCTATTGTAAATGGGATTTTTTCTTAATTTCCTCCTCAGATTGCTCATTACTAGTGTGCAGAAATACTACTGATTTTTGCATCTTGATGTGTGTCCTGTCACTTTGCTGAAATCATTTACTAGCTCTGGTAGCTTTGTTGTAGGTTTTAGAGGACTTCCTCTGTATAGGATCATGTCATCTGCAACTAGTGAAAGTTTTACATCTTCCTTTCCAATTTGGATGCCTTTTATTTCCTTTTTCTTGCCTAACTGCTCTAGCTAGAACTTCTAGTACAAGTTTGAATAGCAGTGGTGACAGTGAGCTTCCTTGTCTTTTCTGTATCACAGAGGGAAAGCTTTCAGTCTTTCACCATTGAGTACAATGTTAGTTGTGGGTTTTTCATAGGTGTCTTTTATTATGTTGAAGAAGTTTCCTTTTATTCCTATCTTTCAAAATGTTTTCATCAATAAAGGATGCTGGATTGTGTCAAATGCCTTTTCTGTGTCTATAGAGATGATTGTATGTTTTTTCCCCTTTAATTTGTCAATGTGTTGTGTTATATTAACTGATTTTCTTGTTATGAACCACTCTTGCATACCTGGGATAAAACCTACTTGATCATGGTGTATAATTATTTAATGTGCTGTTGGATGTGATTTGCAAGTTTTTGTTAAGGATTTTTGCATCTATTTTCATAAGAGAAATTGGTCTATAATTTTCTTTTCTTGTAGTATAATTATCTGGTTTTGTTATTAGGCAATGCTGAATTCATAGAGTGAGTTAGGTAGTGTTCCCCGCTTCATTTCTTTCAAAGTGTTTGAGCAGGATTCATATTAATTCTTCTTGGCATGATTGGTAGAATTCACCTGTGAAGCTGTGTGGTCATGAGCATTTCTTTGTTGGGAGGTTTTTGATAATCAGTTCAATCTTTGTATTTGTAATTGTTCTGTTGAGGTTATTTATTTCTTCTAGAGTCAGTGCCAGTTGTTTATGTATTTCTAGCAATTTGTCCATTCATCTAGATTGCCTAATTTGTGGGCATACAGTTGCTCATAGTACCCTCTTATGATCCTTTTCATTTCTGTGGGGTCAGTAGTAATATCCTCCCTCTAATTTCTGAATTTATTGGTATCTTCTGTCTTTTTGTCTCTGCCACTCTAGCTAAGGGTTTGTCAATTTTAATGATCTTTTCAAAGAAACAGCTTTTGGTTTCACTTATTCTCTCTATTGTTTCTTATTCTCAATTTCACTTATTTCTGCTCCAATCTTTGTTGCTTATTTCCTTCTACTTGTCATGGTAATAATTTGCTGTCTTTATTCTAGTCCCTCCAGTTGTACCATATTAGGTCTTTGATTTTTTCTCTTTCTTTTTTTTTTAATGTAGGAATTGAGGGATATAGTTTTTTCCTCTCAACACTCTGTCCATTGTATCCCACAACTTTTGATATGTTGTATTCTGGTTTTCCTTGGTCTCAAGATATTTACTGATTTCCATTGCAATTTTTCCTGTGACCCCAAAATTGTTTATGGATGTGTTGTTTAAGTTCCATATATTTGTGAATTTTCTAGCTGTCTGCTTGATTTCTAGCTTCATTCCATTATGATTGGAGAAAGTGCTCCATACAATTCAGTCTATCAAAATTTACTGAGCCTTGTTTATCACTCAACATGTGGTCTATCCTGGAGAATAATCCATGAGCACTTGAGAAGAATGTATATCCTGCTTTAGGGGATGCAATGTTAAGTATATGTCTATTAGTCCTTGTTGATTTAACATATAGCTCAAATTTCTGTTTCCTTATTGATCCTCTATCAAGATAGATAGGTAGATAGATAGATATTTATTGATGAGAGTGGTGTGTTGGAGTTTCCAACTATTAGGAAAAGGATTGTGAATCTTCCTGTATCAATAATTTAAGAAGCATTTGAACCATGATTATACAAATGAAAAGCAAATAAACAGCATATAGTTCTAAGCCCAATTATGCCCACATACAAAAATCCAATAGCTTTTTCCTTGATTTTTAATAAGGCATGCCCTCCTGACAGGAGACCTTTTCCTTGCTTTCCATTTTATCACCTTGCCTTATTTTTTCCCAATTTCTCTCACTCCTCTTTTCATAAATGGCTTTCCCTGCCCTTCTTCCTCTTCCTCCCATCTCAATTCTCTTCTGTTGGTATTTGAAGTCAGGGCCCAGTCTACAATGTCCCCATGGGCACTTGAAATGAAAAGACTATAGGGACAAGTACAAGGAAAAGTTGAGTGCACCAGGCTGCAGACAGGGGAAAACGAACTCACAGACAGATTTAAGAGCCCAAGAGAGGAGTCAGACCAACCACTTTCCCTGTTTCTAGGCAGCTTGCTTATTCCTGTTTCAGGATTTTTTAATGTGGCCTATACTTCCCTTCAATTATAAAAACTTCCTTACATCTCTCAAATAGCCCTTCTCTGTCTCCTTCTATTTAATTTTGAAAATTTCTATAACCCAACCCTGACTTACAGCTGTCTATCTGTGCATATGACTCCTAGCACCTTGTTTTCAGCTCTAAGGGGCAGACACTCTATGTTTTCCATTCTACACCATTCCTGAATGGGCCAATTACTCTTCAAGGCCAGGTGTGAGTCTCAGCTCAGCAGCTAGGTTGACTCCGCAACAGTTACTTAACTTCCAACGGGTTCCCACAATCGGTAAAGGGCAATAGTCATGTGTATCAAGTATGCATGGATAAAGTGACCAAGAGTGAGTATTCAAAAGTGAGAGTTCTGGTTTTGCATAAATAGGTATAAATAAACATGAAATTTAATCAAAGCAGCCAGCTGCAGAAAATAGTTGATACAAATTATGACACAACACTCTTTTCTGTTCCTTTAGATAGTTAAATTAACATAGCATAATCCCATTATTTTAAAGCCATAGACTACCACTTGAAAGTACATATATTTCATTTTTAGTAAGTAGCCTCAAATATTTGCTACAGTTTAGAGCATCCAGAAGAAGGTAAATAAATGTGTATGAATTGACAGACAATTTCCATTCTTCAGGTGAAACTAGGCTAGCAATGCAACAACTGCAAGGTTAAGGAAGCAGAAGGAAACTAATATTTATTGAGCACTTTTACGTACCAGCTAGCTCAGTTGCCACACACTGATTCATCTTTTTGTTAAAAGTAAGAAAATCAAGTCTCAGACTGCTTTTTAATTGTGGGCAACAGAATTTGAACTCCAACTGGTCTGATGTTAGAACCCATACTTTTCCTATATTCCATGCTAATTATGCTAATAACATCCCAATTGGGCCTAGGGCACTGGGGGTATGTTTAATTTGGAGGAAAAATAACAGAGAAGAACCCCTGAAACAAGTGGAGAGGGAAAGTATCCTTTGGTAAATGCTAAATAGTGTCTAGATGGGTAATGACTTTTAAGAAAATTCCAGAGATTGTTTGGGTTGAATGGGCACTTTAGTTTGGATGAGTGTTTTCTAATGCTGAATGTACAAAATCTCTTTTCATAGAATGCAGAGTATATATAATTGACTTGATCCATTTCTGGAGATAGAAGAAACTTGTTTATTCCCTTTTCTGTATTCTTCCTTGACTGTTTGATCTTCTGCTTCTCTGCCCCATAGAGAACGGAGCAAAGAATACAAGCTTCCCCCCCTTTCTATGCTCTGATCACTCCTGAAGAGGCCAGGTTTACTCTCCTGCTCTCCATTTTGCCTGTGATGACAGAGACTGAGAAGAAAGCATAACCTTACCTTTCTTTGCTTCAGTTTCTCCATCTGTACCTTAGTGCATATATTAATTTAAGCCACTTGGGAGGAACCCCATCTCTTGATAATTACATTTTTCAGAACCTGAGATCCTTAAATATATATATGCATTTGTATACTCTACATGCACACAGACTGAGAGAGGTGAATGAAATCATCCAACACTATTTAAATTTTATTTATTTCTTTGAATTTTCTTTCTTTTTTAATGTTTTAATGCTTTGTCCTTTGGTTCATAAGACTCCCAGGTAGTTTTATGCTTGTTGTAGATTGTACCCATCATCATTATATTAAGTGCCATTCTTTGGACTTTTAATAGTTTTTGCCTTCAGTTCAAAACTATTAAATATCACAAGCATACATTTTAATTCTCATGTGCCTGTTATATGTCTGCCTATGCTTTATTTTTAAATTATTGTAGATATATCTCATACTCAGTATGGAGCTTTTTAAAAAGTTTTCCCAAATGAAAGATCTTCTTCTTATTATTATTAATTTTGCATGGGCAGGCACCGGGAACCGAACCCGGCTCTCCCATATGGCAGGTGAGAATTCTGCCACTGGGCCACCTTGGCCCGCCTGGTCTTTCTCTTTTAATAGGAAATTTATCCCATGTTTAGAACTGTTACATCAGATATGCTTTTCTGCTATCTCCTCCTGATGTTTTTAACATTTAATCTTCTCTTGCTATTTCCTTTAATTAAATGTTAATTTTTTTCTGAACAGTTTTTGTTTTCTTTTATCCATTCAGCCAATTGTAAAATGTATTGTCTATTTTTAGTTCAACTAAAGAATGGACTAATAATTTCAATAATATCTTTAAATTTATATCTCAATTTTCTGTATTTCCACAAGTGAAATAATCTCCACTGATGTACCTTTGAGAAGTCAGGAAATTCGATTCCTGTTACTATCAACCTTCCCTTCTCCAATTTTTACTTAGATTCTGAAATGTTTGTACTAGTTTATTACTCACCAAATTAATATGCATTTTTTTGCAGTATGTATATTTTCCTTTAAGGATTATAAATTTGAAAAAAGTTTTTCTAGCCCTAATTTGTGTGGCTAATTAGAATGAATTATATGTGCTCAGCTTTCAAATCTGCTTGTTCACTAACTTGATTTGTCTCATCAGTTCTGAAAATTCCCAGTCCTTGTACGTTTGAATATTACTTCTTGTTTTATTCTGAAACTCTCATTAGATAGTTGTTGAACAATTTTATTCTACTCTCCATGTTGCTTAACCTCTCTTTTATATACTGAATCTTTTTTTCTCTGTGGTGCATTCCAGCTAATTTTGTTTAGAATTTCCAGTTCACTTTCTCTCTCTTCAGTTGTGTCTAATCTGCTTTAAGTCATCCATTAAGAGTTTAATTTCAATGTCTATTTTTTCATTCTAGAAATTCTACCTGATTCTTTTTCAATTCTTTCTTTTCAAAAGTAACAATCTTGTTCTTTTACTATTTAAAAAAAGCATTTTAAAGATATCTCTCTTATAATCCTTAGTTGGGAATTTTGTCATGTGAAGTTTTTGTGCCTGCTATTTGTTGTATCTTTTGACTATTGCTCATAATAGCCTTTTTTTCATTGTATTTTTAAGCTCATCTCAAGTGTGGCTTTATTTGGGGGGATATATTGAACTTGGGTTGAGAGAGGTTTTGCTGTTTTTCTGTTGAGCATTTAAAGAGTATCACTTATCTAATCTCATATTTTTATTTCTTAGGCCACATAGTGGTGGGATTTGTTCTCCAATCCTGTATGAGGGCAGGTCTGTGTTTACTAATTCCAGCATATCTAGGTAGACAGAGAAAAATTCTTTGTTTCCCTTTGCCAGTGGGTGGATTTTATTTAGTATATTTTTTCCTGGTTTTGTTGCAGCTTTATGGAGGGAAGTATGCTTCTGTACTAACTTTTCTCTGTAAGTAATGCTTCCTGTTCTCATATGGATAATAAATCCAAACTCTTCAGACACTGTGATTGAGAATATTTCTTCTCTGCTCTTGAAAATGCTACAGCATCAGTCCATCAATTTACCTCTTGGCATTTTAATTGTTTCTACATTTTTGTACAGTCCTATACATTTTTTAAAATGTTTATTCTAGCAATGTATATAATGGCCTAATATTTCTTCTTAACCCACATGCATGTGTATAACTCAGTGCTGTTAATTACATTTGCAGTGCTGGTCTATCATCACCACCTGGATGACCATATTTTATCTGGGACTCCTGGTCGTCTAAAAATAAAATGAATGGAATTTCCTTGATAGTCTTTCTTGTTTTCCTGGGAACTGTTGTTGAAATTATTTATTCTCTGTTTAATTATCTGGTTGTATGAGAATGATAGAGAGGAAGCCAAGGCTGTGTGTGGTGAGTGCTGTGTAGTTACTCCACAAGATGTTTATACCTCTGCACCTGGTTCTGTCGGGTCCGGTATCTTCCTCTCCCTGAGAAGAGTAAAAAGATTTCAATGTCTGTTAGCTTCCTGCCTTTAGGATTAGCTGGCAACTTTTGTATGAATTGAGTTTAGACTTTTGCTCTTCAACTCGTGGACTATTTGCTTCATTGACAAACATGTATTTTTTCCTCCATATTTTGAATTCTGGTCAGCTGTTGTGAGGCTGTCATGCTCTAAATCTTGCCCTTTATCAGTCATCAGCAAAAGAAAGAGGTTATAACTTTATGGAACACCTTCTCCTCAGCTCTACTACCTTTTTGAGTATCCAAGGGGAAAACGGACCTCCTGTGTGCTAATTCTTACTCCTCTGGGAACCTACCCACCTTTCCAGATGTGCTCACAGGTTAGAGAACCAGGCAGCACCGAGGATCCATTTTCAACTTATATTACATAGGACAAATGTTCTTCAGAGATTTTTTAATATTCAAGGGCGTTTTTAAAATATTCACTGTAGAAGAAGTTCTCTTCTCCAGTTACCTATTTTTGCTTATCTCCGTGTACATTTTTGAAGTGTATTGTTTTTCCAGATGCTCTTCTGATGTCACCATTTGGGGAGCTAGAATAGTACTTTATTTATATTAAAGGAAACTGATATTTTAAGGAATCTGTTGTTAATTATGTGAGGCCACACATTCTTGTCACTTTGGGCAAATCTCTTAATTTTCTTAACCTTAATGTGCTCAGTTATAAGTGGGAGATAATTCCTCTTTGGGGTTGTGAATAATAAAAATCTTCCCAATTAGCACACTGCCTGCGGGTTAACTATTATTATTTGTAGTAGCAGTATTTCAAAAATAGATACTTTACTATTTAGGGTCTTCTTTTAAAGTAAGGCACTACTGTATTTTGAAAAGGCAGAAAGAGAAGTACAACTTTCTTTTAACCAATTATTCTTATCTCCTGATAAGGTTCAATGATCTTTGGAAAATTCTATCCAAGAAGAAAATCTATGAAAGCAATTTTCTGAATCTGCAATAAAAATTATCTCAACCAAAGGAAGTTGACACAGTTCAATGATTCTGACATTTCAATCAGACTTAAACAGTCTTAGAGGGGTAAAAATACCTACAAAGCAAGAAAAAAGTTTTGAGTCTTTTGTGCTATTATGGAAAATTTACAAAGCAAACTTATTATCAGAAAAGAACACAACCAAAAGTAAAAAATTGAAGATCAATAAGGTGTGTGTTCTATTGGCAGTGTCAAATACCAAACACACATAGCCAACTTGGGTGACATCAGTGAGAAAGATTCCCTTTTTTGATTGTGCTGAGCTTCCATCATTCATCTTTGCCATCTACCACCAGAAATGATTCACATTAGCTTCCCAAAACAAAATATTATAGACTGTGGTTTGTCTTTGAAATCAAGTTTCAATGCATCTGAAGATAGGGGTGATGAAATGAAATGTTATTAAGATCATAATTACTTAAGTATTTCTAGCTGAATATATGCTTTACTGTGACACCAAAATATCCCAGTCTCAGTACTCAGTGACTAAAAAATTATTTCACATATACATCAGATCCCTGACTGCCATGCCTAGGAGCTTCCAGCCACTTTCCTTGCAGGAAATCCAGTCTCTTTCAGGGTTCCCTTACCCAAGTATCATGATATCGCTGTGTGCTCAGGAATCAGTCCTTCTCATTTTCATCGCCTGCTGAAGAAGAATTCACAGCATCCCTTCTGCCACTGCCTCCCAAAGAGCAGACTTCTCAGCCACTGTCCTTTGGAGGATGCCGCCCCACTGTCTTCTTGAGTCAGAATGGAATTCTGTTCCCATTACCTCCCTAGGATTGCAGAGGGCCAAGTACTGACAACTTTACCGAGTTGGCGCCTGTGGACTTCAGCTACATTCAGGCTCACTGCAGTTCGAACTTGGTTGTTTGAATCTGCTAAAATAAAGGTTTGGCTGCCACTGACTCACCAGCCTCTGCTGATAGAGGTGGTTCCTCAGACACAAAGAAGGATGCGATTTCCTTCAGTCGGTTCTACACACACGCACACACACACACACACACTTGGGCCCCCAAATCTTTAGTGGTGTGCGCCTTTATATTCACTCACACAACCATTTGTTCCCTCACCCTCCAAAAGTGGACCAAGATTCCAGGCTGGCTGAGTAGGATGGGGAATGTCTATCCGTCCCCATGGTGGCAAGAAAACAATATTCTTCATTTCATATTCTCATCCCCTTAAACTTTCCTGATGTGGCTCCTTCTTAGAGCTTCCCCCATCTCACTCTAATGATCTATTGAGCGCTTTCTATCCTCAAGGCACTGCCCCAAACAATGGGAAGTGAAAAGGAAAAAGTCTATTATTTATTTTAATCATATGAACCTCAAAGAGAAGGCATGATTCTTTCCAAATTCTTCTCTCCTAGATGGCTCTTCTCTGATCTCTATTTATGGACTCAAATAGCTGTGCAGCCTAATCAGTATGTTGTGTGAGAGACTGTACAAGTCCAGCTGTCTGTGGACCCTAAGCTGTGGTTCCCTACTCGGCAAAAGTCCATACCGAGGACAGTGGGTGCAGTAGACCTGGGGTTCAGGCAAAAAATGTGCACATTATCCATGATTGCTCTGCTTTTTATTATCACCACGCACCAGCTCTTCTGGATAATAGCAGTGTTAAAATAGTCTTCTAGACAAAAAATTTCTGTTGGTCTAATTTAGGAGTCACAAACATTTTTCTGTAAAGGGCAGATAGTAGCTATTTTAGTCTTTGTGGGTCCTAAGATTTTTGTCACAGTTATTCAACTCTGCCACTATAGTGATAGCACCATAGACAGTAGGTAAATGAATGGGAATGTCTGTGCTTCAATACAACTTTATTTTTTCAGTTCTTTTAGTAATATTTAAAGAGACAGCAGGAAGGAGTTGGCTTGCGAGCTACAGTTTGTAGAATGTGTGACTAAATTTTAATTGCCAAGGTTACTGCGAGTTTTAATAATAGACATAAGCATCAAATTTAGCAAAATGCTGTGTTCTAGTTTGCTAGCTGCTGAAATGCAACATACCAGAAACAGAATGGCTTTTAAAAAGGGGAATTTAATAAGTTGCAAGTTAACAGTTCTTAGGCCATGGAAATGTCCCAATTAAAGCGAGTCTATAGAAATGTACAATCTTAGGCATCCAGGGAAAGATACCTTGGTTCAAAAAGGCCGATGAAAGCTAGCTTTCTCTCCTGGCTTCCTGTTTCATGAAGCTCCCCGGGAGGCATTTTTCTTCTTCATCTCCAAAGGTTGCTGGCTGGTGGACTCTCTGCTTCTCATGACTATGGCATTCTGCTCTCTCAGAATTTCCAGCTTTCTCCAAAATGTTTCCTTTTTTATAGGATTCCAGCTTTCTCCAAAATGTTTCCTCTTTTATAGGCCACGTCCCCACCTAATTCAGTTTAACAACCACTCTTGATTGAGTCACATCTCCAGGGAGATGATCTAATTATAAATTCAAACATACAGTACTGAATAGGGATTAGAAGAAATGGCTGCCTTTACAAAATGGGATTAGGATTAAAACATGGCTTTTCTAGGGTGTATACATCCATTCAAACCAGCACATGTTGTTACTTATCTTTTAATAGCATTGTACTCCAAGTTACAAAGATGCCCCGACACAGACACATGGGATTCAGCTACAAGCTTTAATTTGAGAGTAAATTCTTACCAGTTATGAATTGCTTGAGTTGGTTCTACCTCAAACCCCTGTGTTCCTACCCATTTCTGGGTCTAAGCAGTAGATTTAAAATAAATGTTGATAGCACAGTGATGATTATAGAGATGAAGAAACAGAAGCCAGATCACTTTAGTTTTATCATTTTATGTCAGGGTTGGTAAAAGCCTATTGTTGTTCAGCTGGAGAGCTAAGAATAGTTTTTACATTTTTAATTATTTGAAAAAAAGCAAGAGAAGAATAGTATTTTATAATGTGAAAATTATATGAAATTCAAATTTTCATCTCTATAAATAAAATTTATTAGAACAAAGCCAATCATTTGTTTACATATTGTCTTTGGTTATTTCACCTTATAGCAGCCAAATTTGAGTAGTTGTGACAAAACCTGTGAGGTCTACAAAGCCTAAGCTATTGATTATCTGGCCTTTCCCAGGAGATATCTGCCAACTTTCTTCTATGTGACCACTGGAGTTTTGTTTGTATTTAAAAGTTAAGGTAGCACTCCCTCCTTCGTGGGACATGACATCCAGGGGTGAAAGTCTCCCTGGCAATGTGGGAGATGACTCCCAGGGATGAGTCCGGTCCTGGCACCATGGGATCAACATTTCCATGCTGACCAAAAAGGGGAAAAAAGTGTAACTAATGAAATATCAGTGGCAGAGAGAGTTCAAATAGAGTCGAGAGGCTACTCTGGAGGTCACTCTTAAGCAAGCTTCAGTTAGACGTTGCTACCTATCATAATTTGCCAAACCCCAACCAAAATCATTCCAATCAATCCTAAAGAACACCTAGGGCAATATATAACATTCTACAAAGGTTCCACTCACTAGGGTAACTTTCCAGAAACCTACAACCTCCAGATTGGTCCCTGGTCCAGATAAGTCCGGAAACCTAGAGGTTTTAGCCTCTCCAGAACATCAACTAGTTCCATCTTCCTGCGCCATATTATTGACAACCCCTTCCAACATGAGAAAGTTAGAATGGTCATAGCATAAATACCCCTAAAGAGTGGGATAGAAAGATCAAAGGTGATGGTGGTATTATACAGAGAAGAAAGGGTTTAACAAATCAATATGATTGCTGAATCATTAAATTGACACTTCTTTTAGTCTCCAGTATCTTAGAGCAGCTAGAAATAAAAACCTAAAATTGTGGAATTGTAACCCATACCAAACTCTGAAATTTGTTCTAAAACTCATTGTTGTGCTGGGCTTTGAAATTTATTGCTCTTTTGTATATATGTTATTTTTCACAAAAAAGAAAAAAGTCAATTGTGATGATAAAAAAAGTATTTATTGTGCGGGCCAAGATCGCTCAGAGGCAGAGTTCTCACCTGCCAGGCCGGAGACACAGGTTGGTTTTCCGGTGCCTGCCCATGTAGAAAAAAATAAATATATATTTATTCCTTCTAGCCTTCTATGTTCTGGAGCAGCAAGAAAGAAAGATCTGAGATGATGGTATGGTGGCCCACAACAAATTCTCAGATCTGTCCTGTAACTACTTATTGAAGCGGGCTTTGAAAACTATTGTTTTTTCTTCCTTTGCTTTGTATATATGTTATACTATACAATATAAAAAAGTTTAAAAAAGAAGTTTAGGCAGCAAACCAGTAGGTGAACTGTGAAGCCTAATACTTCTGTTTGGTAAGTGTAAATTATAGCTCATACATGAAATATTTTTCCAAATTTGAATAATATCTTTAAAATTAAATTTATTCCTTTCTTTTCCTTATTGTTTTACTACTAAAGAAAGACTAAAACTAGCAATTAACACTATCAAACACCCTGAATAGAAACAGTAGTTCTAGCTTTTGAAACTTGAAGCGAAATCCAATTCCACTTGCTCATATTATAGGTGTGGGTGCAAAGGTCCAGACTTTCCAGGGTGACCCCTTATGAAAATCCTTAGAGATCAAACACAAGCTCAATGCTCTTTCCTCTAAAGGCCACAAGATAATATATTCATTGCCGCTTTCTTTTACTGAGTGACTTCTGGTAGAAAAAAATCGTCATTTTAGTTTTTTAATCTATACATTGTTGAATATACAACTTCTGTTATCATAAGATGCAAAACATAAATATGGAAATGTCTGTACCCCAAAAAAATGTTTTTAAAAGAGGCCTAAGAACTGAGATCTTTGATAAAAATGCTGATAGGATCTTGAAGGAAAACTTTATACAGGAAGACTATTTTTAATGATTATGAAGAGAATTTTCCCTCCCATCTGTCCCCCAAGTTGCCTTGTAAGGAAAGAAAATATATCTGGGATAACTTGAGAAATGCTTCTGATTCACTGAAAAATCAGGCATCATGTGTTTTCCATAAAACATAGCAATTTAAGCTCTAGTCCAAGAGCATAAAAATATTTGTAAAAGAAAAATGAAATTTTTATTACTAATATCAAGAAAACTGCACAACAGAAAGATTACTTTTCCTTAAAGAAGGAACATTTAAAAACAGAGGAAAAATTTCTTTGCGGATTTCCCAACTCCCGTAAGTTGTTCAGAGATTTTTCATAAAAGAAAAACACACACTGTTGTCTGGGGTCTGAGGCCAGAGAAGCTTGTTTACAAAGACGTCAGAGCATTTCAAAATGCTGATGGCTATCGTATATGTGGCTTATGTAGTAAGCAGGAGGGTGTGGAGAGGCGTTTTCTTATAAAACCTACCAGAAGCAATCTTGAAAGCATAGCTAAGATTTTTTCAGATAAGGAAGAAGCACATGGTGCTTTTTCAGAAGGGTTAGGGTGACCCTGATTTTGAAAGATCCTTTCTTTATTTTTTGTACAATGGCAGGAGACCCATGGAGTTTTGAATCCATTAACAGAAGGGGCAAGGTGTACTTTAAAAACACATAGTAACTGGCTGATTTACCTGTACATGTACTTTCATGGTCTAGCAACTTTTTAGACTCTTGGCCTATAAAATCTCAGCCACTGGAATTTTGGCCTGAAGTCTGTACAATTCTTCTCTGTAATCGCTGCAAGGATGGTATAAATTAGAAGGCTTAATAAGAATGATGGAATGTTCTAAAGCACATTAATTAAGTGTGCAGTAATAGCTTAAATTATTTTTCTTTTCCTTTTGGAAATAGCATCTGGTTTTAAAAAAACAAAAACATATTTAAAAAAAATAATTTTTTTAAACTGAATATATCTCGTATTTTCCTAAAGGATTTTCAGTTATTAGAATGTAAAAGAATCAAAGGTGTTCCACACAAAAAGGGATTTTAGAGAAAACCAAAGCACTAATTCTTAGAGTTGAGAAAACAGAAGTGATATTCTAATGCCACATGATAAAGAGTGTCAGTGAAAGGACTTGAATCCATGGCTGGTTATTTTTCATCTTATTCTTTTTGGTATGCCATGCAAAATATAAAAGTTCAGATAACCGCATAATATGTCAACCATCTTTGAAAGAAAATAGAAGGTCAAGTCTTCTCAGTGGCATAAAGTAAACATTTCTTATTCTCTTGCCTCTCTAATGGAAGTTGATGTTTTCTTCTTTCTGAAATTTTAATCCTTACTAGGTCTAGTTTTGATTTTAGTCAAAGTAGAAGGAGAAAATAATTAGAAGGATTCACGCTACCATTTTGTTTTAGGAGGCCAACTGGTCACTCAGAGCTTTGGCAAAGGGAGATACTTCAAAGCGGTCACCACATTCAAATGGTCCCCAGTTTTCAAGATTCTTAGAATTTTTTGTCAGTTGTGTCAGTTTGTATCTGTGGTGGACCCCAGAAGGGCCATGTCCTTCAATCTTCATTTAATATTGCTGGCTGGGAGCTTTTTGATTGTTCCCACAGAGATGTGACACACCTGAATATCAGTATGAACTTTTAATTAGAGGGAGATGTGACTCCACCCATTCCAGGTGGGTCTTGATTAGTTTACTGGAATCCTTTAAAAGAGGGAACATTTTGGAGAGAGTTCCTTTTTAGAACCATAAAACCACAAGAGCTCACACAGCCAGAGATGAAGAAGGAAAAGGCCCCTGGGGGAGCTTCATGAAACAAGAAGCCTGGAGAGAAAATTAGCAGACGTCACCATGTTAATCATGTGCCTTTCCAGTTGAGAGAAACTCTGAGCATCACTGGCCTTCTTGAACCAAGGTATCTCTCCCTGGATGCCTTAGATTGGACATTTCTATAGCCTTGCTTTGACTGGGACATTTTCACAGCCTTAGAACTGTGGACTTGCAACTTAATAAATCCCCCCTTTTAAAAGCTGTTCTGTTTCTGGTACGTCACATTCTGGCAGCTAGCAAACTAGAACATTAGTATCTCTGAGATTGTGATTTGAGACAAATATTCTTTATAAAGAATATTCAATGAATAATTTATAATGAAAAATAAAACCACTAAGCAAGATACAATATTCATGTTTACTGAATAGCAAATAGAAGGAACAAATTATAATAAAAAAAGTTGCTCAGAATGATTTAATCAGAATCAGACACGTTAGACAATTTAAATGGTTTGTGTCAATAGCCACTTGATAGCCTGATTTTTAATGCATCAAACTTATTCACAAATTTTGATTAATATGACTAAATGAAAAGCTAAGGTGTGGAGAAACTTTAAAAATTTACTTGCGTGTGTGTATATGTGTGTGATATTAATAGTTAACATACATTCTTCCAACCACAAAAGGAAAATGACCTCCTTAAGTTTATGTTACCCCTCACGATGGCATTTAATTCTTTATATCTGTATTATTTTCCTAGCTGCTAATATAAATACCACGTGATGGGTTGACTTAATAATAGGAATTTATTGGTTCTTTTTAGAAGGCTTGCTTCTTATCAGGATCAGCATCTCTGGCTAGCCAGCAATCTTTGGGGCTCCTTGTCTTTTCCATTCATGGCAATGCACATGGCGTGTCTTCTCCTTTCTCTCCTGGATTCTGAAGACCTCAGCTTCTGCATGCTTCCTGTGGCTTCTTCTCTGTGTCCAATTTCTTTTACTAATAAGGAAGTCAGCCAGGTTGGATTGAGACCCATTCTCTCTTTTATGAATATAGTTATTGTAACAAATCGAAAGCAGATAGAAATTGAAAGTAAGTTTATCACTGGAAAGCAGAGCCTATAGGATTCTAGTTTGAGTGCTCAATGGAACTTACCTGCTTGCTTAATCGCAAGCTGCCAATACGACCAATGCACAATAGCATCAGGTCAGGACACACAATACATTTAAAGGTGTAGAATGGCAGAGTCCCTTAAATCTATCAGTCTGACCGCTGCTGGACCATAGGTAGATGTCTTGAATCAGCGAGCTTGGGAGCCACTTCCCACGCGGAGTTGAGTGGAGGATCCAAAGCCTGTGGTGTCAGGAGCTAGTCACAGGCTGCAGTGAGAGCAGCAGTGAACTTCTTCAGAGCACAGCGCCAGCATTGAAGCCAGAAGTCAGATGAGCGGGCGTCAACATGTCTCTACCTGTGCCCCCCGAAGTGGGGTCTACACTGGGTTTTTGTAAGAAATGCCTGTGTGGCTGCCAACAAATCATCCTCTATCATTTTTTTTTTTTTTGCACAAATGGCTGATTATCACTTATTGCAAAAACGTGTTTTTCTCAATTTATTTATATTCTGCTTGTGATAATTCTGTTTACCATGTTTTTGGGGATTCAAGATCATTAATGCCACTTCAATACGCAAAACCCTCATTCAGCTTGGGCACACCTTAACTAAGAACGTCTTCAGAGGTTCTGTTTACAAATGGGTTCTCACCTACAGGACCAGTGGTTGTGACCTGAATGTACCTTTGCGGGGACATCACAACAATAGCTTTGTAAAGAAAAAGCTATTCAAAATGAAAGGTTTGGATGTTTGTGTGGTAATGCTTTATTACCTAAATCAACAGCATATTTCTTTGAGATCTTGTTTTACCCACTGTTACAATATTACTTTTAAATCAGCTACAGAACATTTTAATTAGCTCTGATTTAAATGCAGGGTGGTCAGACTCTCTAAGGGATGATCCTTGCCCTTAAGTAGCCTACAATAAGCATGCACATTTACCTGGAATGTCACCCCTTTAAATGTTCTCTGCCCACCAAAAAAATCAGTCCCTCAACTCCTTTAAAATTTACCTAAAAACTCACCTCCTTCAGAAAACTCCCATAGTGAATCCCATCGGACCCTTATTATACTACTATTTATCATTTTAGAATTGATATGCTCAATTTGAACTGTACTAATACGCATTTATTGATTTCAAATGTGCTCTTTGGCCTTGCTATTTAATTCTTATGGCACCTTGTCTCCAAGTTGCATTCCAAACATTCCCCTCTCGTGGTAGTCATGACCTTTCTAGTGCCCTCCCACAGTGAAAAGGGTTGACGTGGGTAACCAGGCTACTGTGGAAATGAGAGACTGGACTTCTAAGGCTTTGTTATAAAAGATAACGAAGCCTCTCTCTTGCTCCCTTGTACCTGGGAGAAATCACTTGCCATGGTGTGCCAACACGCAAACAGCCCTATGGAGAGTTTCATCTGGTGAGGGATGGAGACCTCTGCCCATATCCATGTGAGTGAGCCTGTTGGGAGAGGATCCTCTAGCCCCAGGCAAACCTTCACCTGTGTATTGGGTTGACAAGCTGTTGCCCTGTGAGAAACTCAGAGTCAGGACCACCCAGTTAAGTTGCTGTCATTTTCCTGCAGAAACATGGAGACAGTAAATATTTACTGTTTTAAGCTACTTAGTTTTGCAGTATTGTGATAGGGAACAATAAGCAACTACCATGGTGGTCAATCATGTTTGAACATTGAACTTATTCAAGGTCATAAAATTTTCCATTGATTTCCATTTTTGCAAAGTCCTTTAGGCAAAGGAGAAGTGAGAACAGATGTGAACAGCCAAGACAAATGTGGTAGAGAAATAGTGACCCTGCACAGTGAGTTGGTGTCATAGTGGTTCTCTGCATAAACTGAAGTTAGAGACCATGGCTTACTTATCCATATACTCAGTAATCTCAAGTAGGTGAGCCAGGTACAAATTTCTGATCTCATTTTCCTATGACAAATTCTCAAGGGTAGAATAACTTTCTGGGAACCAGTAAAATGTCCAAAGTCCTTTCATCAGGTATCTCTCACTCTTCTCTCTATTTCTCTCTCTCTCTCTCTCTCTCTCTCTCTTCCCCCCTTTCCCTTTTCAAATGACTACCTGGGAAGAGGTAGCGAGATGCATGCTTTGAATACTTTTATTATTGCTGCATGGTAGCTTCAAGAATTTAACATATGCATGCTTCCCCCTGCCCTCCCAACCCCCCCCACTTTGAATAAGAATAATCTTTTCTTTTTAAAGCAAAGTTGAGAGAATTGCCTCAGATTTTGATCTTTGATTTCTCAGGATAACTAATCAAAAACACATATAAAGGTGGCATAACCAATGAGGAATTGGGGTCTTGAAAAAAAACAATTTTGTTGGGACAACAGGTGAATGAGAGGATTTTAATCTACAACAATTACTGGATTATGATGAATGTTGATAATCATTTTGCAAATACTCTGATTGTTCTCTTTTATGTAAAAAGCTTTATTGTTTAGAAAGTATTAATTTAAGAATTATTCATTTCCACTAACTGTAGCAATTATATATCCCCAAAACAATCTTAGCATAATAAACAAATGCTTCTAAAACCATTCAGAAGTCAACTACATGCTGATTTTTTGGTTGTTGAAGAATTGAGGTTTATTATTATTATTATTATTATTATTATTATTATTATTGAACTGGTTTAAGATTTAGCATTGTATATGAAAAAAAGGTCCTGTGTCTTAGATGATGATTTCCAACTTTTAATGTTAAATTACTATTTCTGCAAATAAAATGAGCAAGGGTCTCTAGCACATATTCTGAGTGAGAAAAAAGTTAAAGCTTTTACAGTCCCTGTAACACCCACAATTTTTCTTCTTATCCACTGAAGATTGTCCACTGATGGAAAGCTTTGGTTTACTTTTAATCAAAAACACCTGCTTCAGGCAAATGCTTGGAGTTGAGAAATATTATCTACACAATTACAAAAACTTTCATTTTCAGACAACAGGAGCAAACCGGTAGAGGTGCAGCATGCCTGTGGATTCAAATTACAATTCTTTTGTTTGATTTAAGAATCCACCTAAAAGAATGCCTTCCAGCAGCTAAAGAAAGAGCTCTGTCAATTCTGAAGGCCTGTATAAAGTCCTATCTGGTCCCGGGGGGAGGCCACCTTTTGTCTTTTCTCCAGATATGTAAATTGCATGTCTCAGGGCAGGG
Organism: Myrmecophaga tridactyla; assembly: GCA_004026745.1. Taxonomy (NCBI): domain Eukaryota; kingdom Metazoa; phylum Chordata; class Mammalia; order Pilosa; family Myrmecophagidae; genus Myrmecophaga; species Myrmecophaga tridactyla. The sequence continues at coordinate 63,539 of PVIY010006328.1, read as the reverse complement.
ATGTTTACACTACCTCTAAACAAATACCTCTAACCCAATAGCTCCAGGAGCATTTCAAAGCACCTATATTTGTGGTCAATTACATTTTTCCAAGTAAATTCTCAGCTATCCACCCTACCAATAGGCTGCCAAAAGATACTAGAGAGAGTTTCTAAGTTGTGTTAAGGTTTCCAAATCGCTTAAAATCCATCTGAGAATTCTAAGCACTTGCGCTCCTGGGGTGTGAAGGTTTGTAAAACTTGTCGCCTGCTGGGCTGATGTGTTGCCACTTAGCTCCACCAGCGTGCAGGGCAGAATTGCCTGATGGGTTAGGTATTCCAGAAAGGGGGAATCAGAACTAAGATAAACAGAAGTGGAAAGGCAGTATTTTTATATTAGGTTCTTGGTTCCAATATAAATTTAGATATTTATAATACAGTTTTGATATGCCGACAAACACTGGGACTTCTTTAATAATCTCTTTTGGAGAAAAGTTCCAAAGTTCTGGATAGGAAATGAGGTTCTTTATAGCATCAAAAAAATTATATTAACGACTATTGATAAAAAGCTGAACATAGTTGGGTTCTAGACTAGGCTTTGCTACTGATTAGTTAGAAGATCTTGAAAAAGACATTTCAGTTCTCTGGGCCTCAATTTCTTCACCTGCAAAATGGGGAAGCAGGACTGAAGCAGCAGCTCCCTTACTTGGGGGATTCATGGATCCACACAATTAAAAACAAAAGGAGGAGCAGTGACTTAGGGCTGCCAACTTCTTATTTTGCCACATAAGGGCATGTTAAAATACAAATTTGGTTTATCTGAAACAAGCTCATTCAAACAATCAGGTTTATTTCTGTGATACACATTTGGCTGGGATATTTCAAACTGTCTTTTTCTATTTAAAAGAAAAACAAACTTCTACCATCTACTATCCTCATCATTTTATTAAAGAAGGATTTTGAATACCAAAAATAGCAACAACATAATCCCACTCATAATCTCAGTGAATAATATCACTTCTAAATGGAATAAATTTAGGTTAAAGGAGGAAAAAATCACTGCATTGTCCCCATTTATCATATTATTCATAGACTTGTAAAATGTTCCTAAAAACCAGGTACCTGTCCTCCAGCAGTGTTTTGGAATCTGGTAAAAATGATCTCCAAGATTCATTCTCCCTCTCAATCATAGTCTAAAACATTAAATCAGAACCTATAACCCTAGAATTGCATCAACTCTGTCTTTTTTTTTTTTTTTATCTATTTACAATCCATTTTCCAACATAGATGCTTTTACTTTCTCACCTAAATCCCAATGTATAAGGGCACATTTATATTCCTATAGATAAATCTACAGGTTTATAATAAGTCATTTCTTCCACTTTTGTATGTAGTGGCGTATGTTTCAGAGAGTAATAGCTATACTCCTTAAAATCTTTATTGGATCATTATCAGACTGTGCAAAGTATGGGGAATAGATCTGGAGAAGGGCAGGAGAAATTGTCTTCTGTAAATGATGTGTCTGACCTCGAAGGGCACCAGGATTTGTTCCCCACATAGAACTATTGTCAGCTATTGCCATGCTACTATGACAAATGCACACGATGGGTTGACTTAAACAATGGGAATTCTTTGACTCCTGGTTTCAGGATCTAGAAGTCAAAATTAAGGCACCAGCAAGGTCATGCTTTCCCCCCAAAGTCTGTAATGTTTTGGTGCTGCCTTGCCTCCATCCTTGGGGTTTCTCGGCTCATGTCTTTGCCTCCCATCACTCTCTCTCTTTGGATCTGCTCTTCTGGTTTCTTCTCTGCATAAGGCCTCTGGGAATATGGATTATAGCCCAGCCTGATTCAGTTGGCCACACTTTGAAGATTCTATTCGCAAATAAATCCACACCCTGACTCCCCTTACAATATTCAAAGACACATTTAAAATGTTTTCACGCCCACAGGAACATGGATTAAGATTATGGGTTGCATAATTCAACCTGACACAGATATAAATAATCTATTTGACACTTAAGAGAAATGACATGTACTTCCAAAGAGCATTTTACAGGTAACTGAAATTTAGCCAACCACTTTTTATTTTTTATGGCATTTTTAGAGAAAACAATATTCACACTTCTTTGCCCTCTTAAGAGAAGCATCACATGTCAACAGTAACCTTTTCTGGATAACCGAGGTCATGTTTAGAAACCCCAAATGCTGTAATTTTGGACACCATCAAAGTAAACAGTGTGGTTTGTTCCTGCATTGGATGCTGCTGCAGTGCTATGCTAAACTGCCATAGCTAACATACTGGAAACTTTCTATTTACCACTTTCTACTTACCAGTATTTACCATACTAAGTATTTCACAAACATTATCGGTGTGATTTTTACAATAACTGTATTGGGATTTGGATATCTTCAGGGATTCATTATTCTGCCCATCACAATTACCCAGATTTTAAAAAATAAGGAGACCAGGTGAAATAATCTGTACAAACAAGAAGAGAGAAGAGCCAGATCTGAACCCAGATTTTTCTACTTCCAAATCCATGTTAGTGACCATGGGTCTGCCTGCACTTTCTGTTCTTAAGTCTCCTTCCTCAGTGTTCTGGTCTCACCCACTTCTAATACCCAGGGCTGCAAATCTCTCTATTCATCCACATCTAATTTGGAGCTTCTGATGCATAGCTGACTCCAAACTGGAAAATCAAAGCTATTGGAATTAGAGTTTAAGTAAGGAAAAGTATTTGAGTGAGCCCAGAGAAGTTTCCCTTCAAATATAGTTTATGATTTTAATGCTTGGATTTTATGACAGTTTGCAATTTTTTTTTAAAGACTTTGTTCTACTTATATTCTCACCTATGAAAATGCCATTGCTTGAGAACCAGGTGATGTGGCAATGCCTGTGGTAGGAAAGTACTGCTTCTGTTATCTATTTGATTGTCTGTGGTGCCCTGTATCTTCTATTCATCTAGCCACTGCACCCCTGCTATTTCTTCAATAAGGTAAAGAAAGGCAGTTCTTCAAAATGGTCTCTCCATGTTTTTCTTATTCCTGAATGATAAACAATGCTTGACTGATGGTATTATCATACAAAAAATTATGATTATCATGATAACTCAAAGTGAAACTATGTTTCATAAATTAACCTTAGCTTAATAATAGCACAGGCCAGTTTTTCCCAGAAAAAGAACCTGCAATGAAAATTTGCACACAGGTGATTTATTGGGGGGTGCTCTTGGTAGTAGCACTTTCAAGGGTAAGAGAAGTGGGGTGGAGTACACAGAGAAGTTGGACTGCAATGCAAGTCCAGACAATCCCACAGAGAGCTCTGAAAGTGGAACTGCAGTTTAGAGATGTTCCAAACTAAAGCAAGTAGTCAGTCTGGGCATTTGTAGCCTTCCATCAATAAGTCATTGGATGCAGGCTTCCCTTGGGAGGAGGCAAAACCTTGAAGAGATAGCTCCTTTCAGCACAGAACAAGCCCTGCAGAGAATGCAGCTGAGAGTCATTAGCAGACTGTCCTCCCAGAAGCTGTGGGAATGAGTGCTTGGGCCTTGTCTTAGTTTCCTAGGGCTACACCTTGTAACTACCTTTGCTGCCAGATGAGGTCTCAACAGCCTTGGCCTCTGTATCCATGGCTCTCTCCTCAGAGTTCTTCTTCCTTCATTTTGTTCCATCTCAGCCCCCTTTCAGTCCAGGCTGAGGGTATTTCTGCTGATAGCAAATTCTCAAATACTTGTGGGTCTTCTGTGTAATTTGCAGGAGTCCAAGTCATCAGACAAGACGGTCCTCCACAGATCTTTTATGAATAACTGCATCACTATTACTGCTTCATGCTTGTAAGAACTTGTAAGCATGAACACCCAAGTTCACGTTTACAAGTTCTGCTTTCCATCCAACAGAACACAATTCAGCCAAGTTCTCTGACACTTTAAGACGAAGATGGCTTCTCCTCCATTGTACAAAAATGTGTTTCTCATTTTCATCTGAGTCTTCACCAGAAGCACTGAAAAATTTCATATTTCTAGAAAATTCTGTTCATGATGATCTGTGTATGCCTTAAGATGATGGAAACTTTCTCTACAGCTCTCCTTTCTTCTTTTCGAGCCCTCACCAGAATTGCCTTTAACATCCATATTTTTACCAATAGTCACACTTCAAGGCAATCTTGACTTTCACCATCTGGTCCCCCCAAATTCTTACAGTGTCTACCCATTACCCAATTCCAAGAACACCTCCACGTTCTTAGGTATTTAATACAGTAGCACCCCACTTCCTGATACTGAAAACGGCCTTAGTTTCTTAGGGCTTCTATAACAAACAATCACAAACTGGGTGGTTTAAAACAACAAAAATTTATTGTCTTCACAGTGTTGGAGTCTAGAAGTCCAAAATCAAGGTGTCAGTAGAACTATATTCTGACACCTTTAAGTGAGAATCCTTCCTTGCCTCTTCTGAGCTTCTCGTGTTTTGCCAACAAGTTTTGATGTTGCTTGGCACAGCTGTGATTCTTCTATCTCTGCCTCTTTCATTGTGTGGCCTCTTCCCCTCCTGTCTGTGTCTGTGTCCAAACTTTCCTCTTTTTATAAGGATTCCAGTCGTATTGGACCAGAGCCCAGACTAATCCAGTTAGCCTCATTTTAACTAATCTTAACTTCAAAGACCCTATTTACAAATAAGGTCACATTTATGGGACCAGAGATTAGGATTTGAATTTATCTTTGGGGCGAGAAACAGTTCAACCCATAACAAGCCTGAATGGTGACGTAGGTAGTGCATTAAGGCATTTACTACAATCTACTCCCTGAATTGCTAAGATCTAATTTGCTTTGTAAAAGAGTGCTCACTCTGTCTTTGGACAGCTCTACCTTGTGGCATTGCAAGGCAGAAATTTCAACATTATTTTCCAGCACTAACCTTCACCAGGTTCATTCTGCAGACTCAGAGGTTTACAGGCATCTGGGGATTCAAGATTTTCAAGTTCATTGACCCTGGTGTCCCCATCCCAAATCTCGGAGTCCTACCCCTTCCCAATCCTCAATCAGGTCCTTATAGCAGACTTACTGGTGTTGAGAATTCATACTACTCCAGAGTTCCAATAATCTTATGTGAGTCTTGGGCCATTTCTTTGCCTTTTTCTGCCTTCATAAAAATGAGAGCTGCCAAGGAGGATTTATGGCTTTCACATTTTACTTGATTTGGAGATTAATTATTTTCTACATTTTATCATAATTCCCCAATTTATAAGTAACTTCTGGTAATGACTGTCTGAGTCCACAGTCCTAATTCTCACTTCCTCTCCTGAATTTCTCAAACACTGGAGAAATTTTCACTATCAACACATTCCCTTCCACTGGTATCTAGTCCCAGAGAAAGGTCATCACTGATGAAAATTCTAACAATCATACTGTGACAGCATGCCAGAAGCTATGTGAAATTCAACTGCTATCAGTGATAGATCCTCAGTGCCACTGGAGAGAGGTTGATTCAACTTCAAAATCCCATTTTAGAATTGATTCCTAGAGCCAACTTTCTCACAGGAGTTTTCCAGGGAATAGACTCTGCTGGAGACTTAAGGGGAAGAATAAAACTTCCAAGGGAAAGAGTGAAACAAGACTGCACAAGGGCATGCCCAGTCTGTGGTCTAGTTACAACAGAGGTTCTCAGCCAGTCTTGAATTGAGGAAAAGAGGTTTGTACCTTTGTCTCCCAGCATCTAACAATCATTGGATATGGGCTTCCTCTGGAGAGGTGCACCCTGAGTGAGGCAGGTCCCTGTGGTGAACACAACTCCTGGGAGGGACACAGAAGTGAGCCCTTTTCTTTTTGAGGAGCACAGATAATGGACCATTTTTAATTCATTGAGTCAGTATTTGTATGAAGGATCTGCTACAGTCTATTCTAAATAGTGAGGAAGTCATAGGAACAAATTAAAGAATGCCCCTACTGTCAAATATCCAACATTTTAGTGGGAACAGTGAAAAACTTTTAAATGAGTGTGTTGATTTGAAACTGTTGTGTACCCCAGAAAAGCCATGTTCTTTAATCCTCATTCAATATTGTTGGATGGGATCTTTCTAATTAAGTTGTTTCCATGGAGATGTGTCTCCATCCATTCAATATGGGTCATTTACTAGAGTCCTTTGAGAGGGAACCATTTTGGAAAAAACTTTAGAGCCCACACCAGAGACAATTGGAGATGCAGAAAGAAAATGCTCCTGAGTAGCCTTTTGAAGAAGCCAGGAGAGAAAGCTGGCAGATGTTGCCATGTGCTTTCCCAGCTGAGAGAGAAACCCCAAACATCATCAGCCTTTCTTGAGTCAAGGTATATGTGGTAGTTAGGTTCAGGTGTCAACTTGGCCAGGTGAAGGTGCCTAGTTTTGTTACTGTGGACATGGGCTAATTGCATGTGAAGCTCATCTGTTGCTGATTACATCTGCAGTTGGCTAGGAGGTGTGCCTGCTGCAATTAATGAAGTTTGATTTAATTGGCTGGAAGCTTAAATGAGAGAGCTCAACATAGCACAGTCCAAGAAGCTCAGAATGCCTCTTCTCAGCACTTGCAGCTCAGCCCAGGCCTTTGGAGATGCAGAAAGGAACCACCCCAGGAAAAGTTGTTGGAACCCAGAGTCCTGGAGAGAAGGCCAGCAGAGAGTGCCCTGTGCCTTCCCATATAAGAAAGAACCTCCGTTGAAAGTTAGCTGCCTTTCCTCTGAAGAACTATACATTTTTAACTAAATAAATCTCCTTTTATTAAAAGCCAGTCCATCTCTTGTGTGTTGCATTCTCGCAGCTTTGGCAGACTAAAACAGATTTGGTACCAGGAGTGGGATGCTGCTGCAGTTTACAAATACCAGACATGTTGGAACAGTTTTTTTGATGGATAAGGGGAAGATTTTGGAGGAATTCTGAAGAGAATGATGGAGAAGTCCTGGAGTGCTTGAAGAGACTGTAGGTATAAATGGAACAACTGCTAATCTGGACAAAGGGAGTCACAAAAGGAACAAGTTGGAATTGCAGAGTGAGAACCATGGAAACTCAGGTCTGAAGCCAAGAAGCCTCAAAGGGGAGAGTGGACCCACCCATATATATGCGGAGAGGGTGAGTTTGCTCTGAAGGCAGAGGATGGGCCTTCCACCTCATTGTAATGGAAGAGTCATGTGCCTCAGGCCTTGGAGAAGGTACAGCACACTCCTTGAGGATTGGGGAGAGCCTGGTTGCCACCACATGGAGGGGTTGAGTATGTGCCCTGGAAATGGCAGAGAACCCAGATGTAGTTTCGATGCTTGGAGAGGGTGGGGCTGAGTAAAAGATGGTCTCCTCAATGTCCCCCGAGGTTGACTTGGAAAGAGGAGGGCCACTGCATAGGCCCTTGGAGAGGGTGGGGCCACCACTTTCTAAAGCAGAATGGTAAATGACTTTCAGACTTTGAAATCCAGTGGAGTTTCTGTAGGTTTTCAGAACTGTTTAGGTCTTGTGACATCTGTGTTCCTTCCAATTTCTCCCTATGGAAATGAAAACATGTATCCTGTAACTATCCCTCCTTTGCATATTGGCACCAGATAACTTGTTTTGAGATTCATAGGTCCACAGCCAGAAGAGAATTTTTGCCACTTTAATATCATTTAAAGTGATGTGTTGACAACTTGCACATTTTCATAGCCTTAGAACTCTAACCTTGCAACTTAATAAATTCCCCCTTTTAATGATGGTATATCGTATTCCAGCAGCTTTAGCAAACTAAAGCAGTAAGCAAATAAAAAAATATGATCATTTCAGATAGAGTTAAATGCTATGGAGAAAATAACATAGTAATATGATGGAAGGTAGAGTAGAGTGAGGTCAAGAAGAACCTGTCTAAGCAGGTGACATCTGAGATGAATTTGAATGACAGCAAGGTCATGTGAAGGTCAGAGGGATTTGTGGTTAGGAATAGGTAAGAAGTGAGCACCTTGAAGGAATAAGAAAAAGGCTAGACCGGGAGCAGAGTGAGGAGGGCAGGGGGGTGATGAGGACAGAGAAGTGGACAAGCTTTACAAAAGGAATTTAGATTTCATTCCAGGTGTTGGGAAACCAATGAGGATTTAAAATGGATATATGATAAATCTGACTTATGGTTTAAAAAAAAATTATGATTATCATGAAAAAAAACAGTGAAGATAGAAGCTGAAACAGGTATTCCAATTAGAGGAATATTATACTAGTCTAACTGTAATGGTTTGGAGCTACACATACCCCAGAAAAACATGTCGTTAAACTTAATCCATTTCTGTGGGCCTGAGGCTCATTGTAAGCAGGACCTTTTGATGAGTTTACTTCAGTTCAATCAGGATGGTCTTAATCCTATTACTGGAGACCTTTAAACTGGAATGAAATTCAGACAAAAAGGGTGAAAGCCACAGGAAGCAAAAAGCTGAGAGAAAGCCACGGGGGAGCAGCCAGAAGCCGAACATCAATGGATGGTGGGAGAGAAGAGAGAGATCAGGCAAGCCTGCCATGTGCCTTGCTATGTGACAATCTCAGATCAAGGATTGCCAGCAACCAGTTCCAGACCACCAGTCTGGGAAGGAGAGCATGGCCTTGATGGTGTCTTAATTTGGACTATCTTTTAGCTTCAAAATCATGCTCGAATAAATTCCCACTGCATATTCTGACCCATTTCATGATATTTGCTGAAGCAGCCCAGAAATCTAAAACTGTACAGATGTGGTCACTGGAGAATGTAACAGTAGAGATAGAGATCAATGCATGTTTACTGAATATATTTTGAGGTGACTGGCTGAAAGGTCGGATACAGGGATGAAGATAAAAAGGGAATAAGGATGTTTCCATTTTAATTTGCACATATAATGGACAGATACATAGAATTAGAAATGTGGCAAGTGCTATGAGGATGATATGATAAAGAATAATGGGAAAGGCAGCTTTACATAAATGTGGCATAATCGAGAAAGCCTTTAGTGAGGGTCATGTTTGAGCAGAGACCTGAGGCATGATGTGGGCCAGGGGCTGAGCATCCAAACAAGGGGGAAACTCTTGACTCCATGGCAGGGCTTGGTATTAAAAAGGGCCCAGTGTGGCCAGAGCACCGTGAGGGAGGGGCAATGATGTGAGACGGGGTTGGCAAGGGAGGCAAAACCCATGAAATAACTACACACTACTTCATTCCTAAATGTGTTTTTAAATCAGTGAATTAAATCATTGAGTAGAAAAAAAGACCCTGAGGGGATCTGGAAGGTCAGTGCGCTGGTGCAGAGGGAGTTTTTTGAACTCCCAATATTTGGCAGAGTGGGTTTGTTTTACAACTTCTTCCTTCCCAGGGCCACTTATGAGTCTTTTAATTATGCTTCAAGATTCCCATATGACTGTGTAAATAAAAAGAAAAAAATCATTTGTGCCTTTCAGTTTTAAATTTAGAAATAATTTTTGGCAGGGTTACTAACAATAATAATATAGAACATATGTGATGTTCAAAATGCTCTCTATTTTCAACATTTTTATAAGGAAATGCAAATATTATTATAGTCATTTCATTGATGAGTTAAAATGAGTCGTGGAGAACTTTAGTGGACTTGGCCAAAATGAATTCCTAATCAATGAAGGAATTAGGATTATAATTGAGGATTCTTATTTCTTTGTCCAGGGTCCTTTCTTACACACCCCTTCTTCTCTGTAAATGATGAACCATCACAGATAATAATGTCTGCAGAACACAATTTTGGACTCTTGGCTTTTATCACTGTGTGCAAGGCTACATGAGCAGTTTTGAGAAGCGGCAGAGAATATATCTTGCCTCGTAAGAAATGCTTGAAAACTAAATGATGAGGAACAAGTTGGGAAACTCACCAGACACTGAAAGGCTATTATTATATAAGGCTTTCTTCTCTACTCCCATTTCGAATCTTTCCCTTTCCTAGACAAGGGAAAAAATTAAACTGCTGATCTATTACCCACACCTACTTTATAACTGGGGAAATGGAAGACTAGTATTTCTTTCTTGTCCTCTCTTCTTAAGCTTCTTGTTATAACTTCTCTCCATTTTAATCCCATAGGTTGATTTTGGACTTTTTTTTTAGTTTATATCATAAGCATTTGAAGAACAAGAACTTTGTCATCCATGCATTCTGTACAGGGTACAGAGTATAGTGTGAATGTTTAACAAATGTTTCACCTGAAAAGGTGATTTGGCTTTTTTTTAAAAGCAAGCAATTTTTTAAAAATGCAATTTTATTGAGCTATATTCATACAGCACAGAAACCATCAGTAGTATACAATCACTGGTTCACAGGATCATCACACAGTTGTGCATACAGCCTCATGATCAAATGTAGAACATTTTCATTACTCCATGAAAGAAATGAAAATAAAAAAGAAAATCCTAATACTCCCATATTCCTTATCCCCCCCATATTATTGGCCTATTTTATTCATATAATACATTTGTTACTGTTGATGAAAGAGTATTAACATATTACTGTTAACTATAATCCACAGTTTGCAATAGGTACATTTTTCCCATATACTCCTCTATTATTAACTCCTTGTAACAGCATCAATGTACAAATGCTAGTTTATGAAAGAACTTTTAAAATCTTTGTACAGTTAATCATGGACACTGTCCACCACAAGATTCACTGTGTTATACATTCCCTTATTTTAATCTCCAATTTTCCTTCTAATGACATGCTTGACTCTAAACTTCCCCTTTCCACTACATTCACATACCATTCAGCACTGTTAATTATTCCCACAGTAACATGCTACTGGCACCCCTATCCATTTCCAAACATTTAAGTTCATCCTGGTTAAACATTCTGCACATATTAAGCAACTGCTCTCCATCTTTTTCCATATTCTATATCCTGGTAACCTATATTCTATATTTTATGCCTATGAGTTTACATATTAAACTCAGTGAGATCATAAAATATTTGTCCTATTGTGTCTGCCTTATTTCACTTAACATAATGTCCTCAAGATTCATCCATAGTGTCACATGCAAAGGAAGCACTTTTAAAAGCACTCTGACTACTGATTGTTGATTCATTAGGTAATAAATGTCTGCTCAATTAATGGAGGCATCATATCAGGAGTTGAGTCACAATATCATAAATTGCTGCTGACTTAATAAAAAGAAGTGTAAACTAAAGCATGTGCCAAAAATGAGAATTACACTTCTCTTGAAGTTATTCTTTAAAAAATATGAGTCTGGAACTCAACCGAGAAATTCTGCATATTTCTGCCATAAAGACATTAAATCTTTTTCTATTAGATTGCTCTTCTGGTTGTGAAGGAGCAGGAATCTTGCTTCAAAGTATTCCAAAGCCTTGAAAATTCAATGTCATATATTTTAGGAAAGCAACATGAGTCTCTTCAACAGTATATATAGGTATATATAGGTTTTTCTGCAGCATACATTTTAGGATATGTGTAGGTAATTCTGTGATTTCTTTTAAATTCTTTAGTTTTCCCATGTGAAACAAAAGGCCATATTCCTTCATCTTGGAATTCAGTCAACTGCTACTAAAAGATAGAAGAATCTCACATTAATTTTTAAAAAAGAGAGATTACTCAAAAGAATTAGTCCTGAGACTAAAATTTATAGCATAGGTGGAAAAGTTAGATGCGTGCTTTAAAACATTTGGTTCCAATAATTTAAAAACATTAATGATAATGATAATAATAATGTTAAACAATGTGTGCTTATTTATTTTATTGTCTATTTTATGTGATTGAAACAAAGTCTAAAATGAAGCCAATTCCAAATTGATGATAACTACTCACTTGACATTCACCTGTAGTTCCCACTGGGATTGCTGGAAAAAACATGTTTGAAAATGTCTTTTCTTTGAAGGATACAGCATTGCACATGCTATATATCTTTGTGAGCTCTTTCTCTCAGTTCCTCTCTTTGACAAGTGGTAAAGAACACAGTGCATATTTTGTTATCCCAAGACAATGAAAAATATTCATCTATTGAACTGAAAATGTTTCAGGCACCAGGCTTTTCATGAGGAAATCAAAGTTGATATTAACAATTTTTTAAAGCTAGATTTTTTTTCTCTGAGGGTAGGAAACTAAAAAAGACCTAAAACTGATATGGCAAGTGACAATAAACAAAAAGAAAGTATTTCTTTGCTTACATCTTTCTATCACATCACATATGCTTTATACATGTGCTTCGATTTCTTCACTTTCCATTGTTTAGATGACTGAAATATTTTGCACAATTTATCTTCATCAAATAACTACCTAGAAATACATTTTTTAAAAAGGAGAAATGAGCTTCCCCCCACTGCAGTGACAGTCCAGGATGGAGGGCAACCTCACTAAGGACTGTTAGAATTTGATTCTGCTCTAGACATGACATAAAATGTAAAATTTTTGGATGTCTTACCCAAGCTTGAAACCAAGACATCAAATAACTTCTCTGATTTTGAACCAAACACATCTTTGTCTATTTGGATACAAACTATTGGATGCACATTTTTTGGTGAACTGTCAGCAGTGAAGCATGAAAACAGATGTGTTTCTGTTATTTCCATTATTAGGGAAATAAGAGCAGCTGTGCTGGGCTTGTGTGCGAGGGAAGTTGAGTGCGGGCTCCAGGCTCAGGAGCTGGGAAACCTGGCTGTGTGGATGATCATTCACCTTCTGATTATCATTCACATCCTGAACATCTTTGAGTAAGGCCAGTGGGGACAGTTCCTGGGCACTGTTTGGGGCTTAGCTCCCTTCTGGAGAGGTTAGTTCTGTTGTTTCGGTATCAGAGCTCTGTGTGGGAACACACGTAATGCTAGGTAAAGTGACTTCAGCCTCAATTTGCAGAAAAACAATAAGAAAGACCACTTCTGTCAGAAACAAACTTTTTCAGAATTGAGACTCCTCATTTAAAATGCTGAATTTCGCTTATCATATTTGTGGGGTGCTAAGTACAAACTGATGAGACTGTTGAGACTATCTAGACAAAGAGGACCAAATATGCCTTTTCTAGACACAATATACTCAGTGGGGAATAAACTCAGCATGTTTGATGAAAGAAAAATAAATCCAAGTATAAAAACAGAATCTCCCTTTTCTGCACTTGCAGACTTGACAGTAACCAGATGGTAAGTTTTGTGCAAGGAATCAGTGTCTTTTGTGTAGAACTACTTTGGGTCAACTTGGGGAGACTTCTCACATGCATTAATTTGTCTCAAGCATTCCCTTCCCTCTGTAAGAGCCTGGTGTCAGGTGTGTCTGTGGGTGTTTGTCTGTATGTCTGTGATGTGTGTAGAGGGGCTGTTTATATGTGTGATTCTGTGTTCGTACAGCTTTTATGTAGAGTAGATGTTATAGACACGGGAGAGCAATGAAACAGGATTTCTCTGTGTTGATCTGAAGTTTGAACTGATGTTCTGTTACTGTTTGGGGTAAGAAAAGACTAAAGTGAAGGGCCCAATAAGAGGGAAGAGTGACATATTTAATTAGGTACTAATTTTTAAGCACTGAATTTATTGATAGTGTCTTGAGAAATGTTCTTTATGAGGAGAATCAGGTCAAGAATGAACATGATTTACAGAGGCTATAGAAAATCAGGTGAACGACCATGTTTAAGAAAGTATGCTTTTGCTTTAAAATAACAGTGCTATGCTTCCTTCAGGTAACTGTGAGAATAGTTCCATGCTGCAGCCTTAGAATCGCCAAGTCAGAGAAGCAGCTGCAGGTGTTTCTAATAAGAAATGAAATTATGTAGTATCTTAGCATTCATTTTCACAGACTGTCCATTGTGCCAGAGTCTCAAAAAACCCTTTGATTTATTCCCCCACTATTCAGGAACCTCGAAAGGCTTAGTTTATGAGGTAGATTAAGGAGGAGAATGGGGAAGAGAGCAAATTTCGATAGGGGTTCCAAAAAGCCTTGGCATGAACTCTGAGCCTCTTGCCCACACAGCAATTGTGGGGAACTACTCAGAGAGAGCCTGTCTTTCCCAGCTGCAGAGTTTTGAGTCTGCAAGCTCAGCTCATATGTTAATTTTATTTTTACAACATTCCTGGGTTCTCTCATTTTCTTCTTTGTTTCTGCCTCTCTCTTTCTCTTTTTTACTTTTATTACTGGCTTTAAAATGGTATTACTAGTGTCATATGTTTGGCCAATCTCAGACAAACTCAGTATGAGAAAATATTTCAAATATTGCAGTCACTAAGGTTTGCTAGGAATGTTGTTTCAAATGGCTGGATGTCTAAACAACTATCAAAGAAATGTATTTAATAATTGACACACCCCTGATTTAATACTATTCCTTTTTAAAGCCCAATACTAAAAAACAACTATTTCTAGGTTGCCCCAACTGGTCACAGATTGATAGGGAACCCAGGGATCGCTACACCATAAAACAGGAGACAAAGGAGGTGCTGCGGGAGAGAAAGCAGGCAGCCTCTGGTGCCCCCTTCCCCAGGGAGCACCCCCTTGAGATATAAATGACACTTGCCCCACTTCCCAGAGCAGGATCTACCAAGCCCATTCCTTCCTCATCCTTTTGCAGTCAGGCCTCTTCCTCTATCTCCCTGAGTAAGTCTCTTCCACCACCATCCTTCTTATTTTATTTTATTTTATTTTATTTTATTTTTTGTGATTTGCTTTTTTAAAAAAATTTTTTTAGAATATAGCAACAAACACAAACATCATAACTTATAATCATTCTGTTCTACATATATAATCAATAATTCACATCATCACATAGTTGCATATTCATCATCATGATCATTTCTTAGAACATTTGCATCAATTCAGAAAAAGAAATAAAAAGACAACAGAAAAAATTCAAAAATACCGTACCCCTTACCCTTCCCTTTCACTGATCACTAGCATTTCAATTTCAATTTATTTTAACATTTGTGTCCTCTATTAATTATTTTTATTCCATGTGTTTTACTCGTCTCTTGATAAGGTAGATAAAAGGAGCATCAAACACAAGATTTTCACAATCACATATCACATTGTGAAAGCTATATCATTATACAATGATCTTCAAGAAACGTGGCTACTGGAACACAGTTCTACATTTTCAGGCAGTTCCCTCCAGCCTCTCCATCACATCACGACTAACAAGGTGGTATCTATTTAGTGCATAAGAATAACCTCCAGGTTAACCTCTCAACTTTATTTGGAATCTCTCAGCTATTGACACTTTATTTTGTCTCTTTTCACTCTTTTGGTCAAGAAGGTTTTCTCAATCCCTTGATGCTGAGTCTCAGCTCATTCTAGGATTTCTGTCCCACATTGCCAGGAAGGTCCACAGTCCTGGGAGTAATGTCTCACATAGAAAGAGGGAGAGCAGTGAGTTTATTTGTTGTGTTGGTTGGAGAGAGAAGCCACATCTGAGTAATAAAAGAGGTTCTCTTGGGGTTGACTCTTAGGCCTAATTTTACGTAGGCTTGACCTATCCTTTGTGGGGTTAAGTTTCATATGAGGCAACCCCAAGATTGGGGGGTCAACCTGTTGCTTTGGTTGTTCCCACTGCTTGTGAGAATATTAAGAATTCAACTTGGGGAAGTCGAATTTTCCCCCTTTCTCACCATTCCCCAAAGGGGACTTTGCAAATACTATTTTATTCACTGTTCAAATCACTCTGGAATTATCGGGGCATTACTCTGGGCAAACCAATAAAATTTCATGCCTTACCCAAGGTTCCATGTACTTACGGTGCTCAATTAAGCTGTACACATAAGTTATATTAAGAATTGCACTAGTCAAAATATAAATTTTGTACCAAATAAACATTATTTGCTTTAGTCTCACACATAAGTTAAAATTTTAAAATATGAATTACCATTTATTTTCAACACCCTGCAGTAGTGACATTCCTTTGTTCTCCCTCATGCAAAAACATTTTTTAAATTTGTACATTTAGTCACTATCATTATACACTCTAGGCATTCCTAGATTATACCAACTCAGTCTTTATTGTCTATCTTTCTTTCTGATTTCATTTGTTCCCCCAGTCCTCCTCCCTCTGTCATTCTCACATTCAGCTTCATTCATTGTTTTAACATAATTATATTACAGTTTGGTAGTATTGTGCTATCAATTTCTGAGTTTTTACAATCAGTCCTGTTGCACAATCTGTATCCCTTCAGTTCCAATTACCCAATATCTTATCCTATTTCTATCTCCTGATGGTCTCTGTCACTCATGAAGTTCTCCAAGTTTATTCACTAATGTCAGTTCATATCAGTGAGACCATACAGTATTTGTCCTTTTGTCTCTGGCTAATCTCACTCAGCATAATGTCCTTAAGGTCCATCCATGTTGTTACATACTTCACAACTTTATTCTGTCTTACAGCTGCATAATATTCCATTGTATATATATACCACAGTTTGTTGAGCCACTCATCTGTTGATGGACATTTTGACTGTTTCCATCTCTTCACAATTGTAAATAATGCTGCTATAAACATTGGTGTGCAAATGTCCGTTTGTGTCCTTACCGTCATGTCCTCTGAGTAGATACCTAACAATGGTATTGTCAGGTCATATGGCAATTCTATATTCAGCTTTCCGAGGAACTGCCAAACTGCCTTCCACAGCAGTTGTACCATTTGACATTCCCCCCAACAGTGGATAAGTGTGCCTCTTTATCCACATCCTCTCTGGCACTTGTCGTTTTCTGTTTTATTGATAATGGCCATTCTGGTGGGTGTGAAATGATATCTCATTGTGGTTTTGATTTGCATTTCCCTAATAGCCATGGAAGTTGAGCCTCTCTTCATGTGCCTTTTGGCCATTTGTATTTCCTCTTCTGAGAAGTGTCTGTTCAAGTCTTTGCCCATTTTGTAATTGTGTAATCTGTCTTTTTGTTGTTGAGTTGAACAATGTCTTTATATATTCTGGATACTAGACCTTTATCTGACATATTGTTTCCAAATATTGTCTCCCATTTTCCCACCACCAGCTTGATTCTCATCCTACTTCCTTGACTTTCTTTCTTGGTTTCTTCAGAGCTTCTTTTCTTCTACCTTCTTCTAAAATGTTGTGATCCTCAGGTTTTCTTCTTATGGTATAGACTTTATCTGACAGAAGTAATTTTGTTTAAGATTTTAAGTATTGCCTATTCAATACACACTCTCCCACGGGATTTCTCCAATACAGGTTTCTACTGAGAAAAAGAAATATCTTGTGCTTACCTCCTCTGGACTTCAACACTGGGAACTCAAACCAGCTTTTGCATCTCAATGCCTCCCTCATATAATCAGCCTCCTTCTCCTGTGCCTTCTCATATCACTTCCTGGGACTCACCCTTCACATTGACTTCTCCCTTTCTCTCACACCATTCACAACTGAACCAACAACAGACCCTACAGTTTTTTGGTTTTGTTTTTTTTATGAAATATTCCTTGCCCCTTCACCACTTTTCTTCATCTCTTGTCTGAATTTCTATAATAACCTTCTTCTAACTGTTCTCCCTGTTTCAAAATTTTTGTTCCTCAAATCCGTCCTTCATATTGTTAACAGAGCAGACTATCAAAAATCTACTTTGCAACCATTCCATTCAAAACTGTAAAATGGTCCTACTTGGCTTGGCATATAAATTTTCCCGTATCTGGCCTCTGGTACATTTTCAGTTCCACTCCCAGTCTCAAGAGTTTGTTTGCCAATGCTTCTTTCCATAGACCATATTTCTTGATCTCACTTTTCTTGTACTTCAGGACTCAATTCATGTGTCACCTTCTTTTCAATGCCTTTTTGACATTCCCTCTATATCTTCAATGGGTAAGATTTCCTATAGTGATTTGGAGATTCATAAGATTGGGAAACCAAGCAAAACAATTGTTTCTGCCCTTTAAGCTGAAGAAATAATGCATGGTGGCTCTGAAGAGTGTGCTTAAGTGGGAAGCCTGTAGGCCTAAGCTTTTATGTTTTTCTAGTAGATATTGGAACCTAGCCAGTTGGGAAAGATCAAATAAAGGCATTGCTGTCTCACCCAAGAAGCCTCTAGGTAGTAGCCATTGGGTTGAGAAAGGTGGAGGAGAGGAGGATAGAACGTGGCAACTAGTAAATAAAAGAGCAGTGATTTTAGGTTTAAAAAGTGTGTCCAATCCTTTGGCTGTGGTTACTCACAAATAAATTGACTAGGAACAGGTATGTTGGAAACCTAGGTTTTGGAGGACATTACATTTTTCTAAAAGCCCACAAGCTAAGGCCACTAAGGCTGATGATAGGTCAATCTCTAAATCAGATAAGTCTGTACTAGAAGAAGCCAGGCTGCAAAAGCTGCACAGCCACCAAGTATACTTCAGAGTTGACCATGGAGAACAATGGATTTGAAAGGAACTTTCTAAAAGGCAAAGCCATGGGGTCATGGAAGGCAGTGAGCAAGAGAAATCCTCGTAGACAGGAGAATCAAGGGCAGCAGAACTGATAACATAAGAAACTTACTCTAGGACAAGGAAACTTTCAATCCTTACCCAACAGCCCTTAATAATCACTATGGACAAAGGACTGTTCAATGTTTCCCATTTTCCTGTTTGAATTTAGAGGTTTTATTATAGTTACAATATCCTATTCCAGCATTGTGAACTTGGTCTGGGAGTAGGATGGGGGTAGATGTCTGTTATTTTACAGGCTTCCAGATGCTGTTTGGGACTTGGAGAGGTTTTACTGTGTTCTATATTTGAGAAGAAAAATAACACAGATATTTGGGTAGGCAAAAGAGTGTTCTATGGCAGAGATGGTTAACTGACCCTCAATATGTGTTCTTTCCCTCATCTATGATAATGGGATTTTAACTATTACAAGGTCATCTGAAATTAAGAGTATATTTTCTAGTTTCCCTTATAGCTGGTTGTGGTTATGTGACCCCATTCTGGCTATTAGAGCAGAAATACTGTGTGCTTCCATGTTTTTCCCTTAAAGGAATTCCTTTATCCTTCTCCACTGCCTGAGGCTGGGGGTCAGTGTATCGGTTGACCACAACATCTAAGCCACATGTCATGAAGGTTAGAGCCAAAAAATCGAAGGAGCCTTTGTCCCTGATGATTGTCGAACTACCATGCAAGCTAAGTCATTTATTTGGAGTATCTATTCCAGCATCAAACTGATAACATAGCTAATGTAAATTAAATGAAGAGAAATTTTATAAAGCAGATCTATATACGCCAACATAGTTAATTCAATTTTATTATTAAACATGTGTTCATTTGGAGAGATTTTTTCTCTTTCTCTTCAAAAGAAGTTGCAAACTTTCTCTGGAATCTCCAATACCAAAGTCATACATGCAATGCACAGTTATTTTTCTCTTCATCCCTTTTGATTTACTTGGGGAATTGGGATGTGGGATGGAAGTAGCACACAATTGAATTAAAAATAAAAATGAGATTATTAGTTTCCACTGTCTTTGGATATGTGTTTATTGTGCCTCATTTGAATTGAGACAGTAGGTAGTTAGAACATTACATGTTTTGGTAAATATTTGTATTTTTTTCTTTTTGCATAGGCAGGCACCAGGAAATGAAAATATTAGTTTTTGAAGGTTAAAAATCACTGAAAGATTAATTGTTAATGAGCACAAAAATGAGGGTAGGTAAAGTTAATTTAAGAAATCTAGGTAGAGGTTACCAGTAAGCACATTCATGAGAGAGCTGGAATGTTGAAGGCCAGGGATTTCCTGGGATGTGAAAATCTGGAAAAAGTCTAAAGGCCATTCCATTTGAGCCTGGTGGGTAGATTGCCAGAAAATCAAATATTCTTCTTTCCCTATCTGTGTCCCCTCCTAATCTGGATTTTTGGTAGAAACACTAGGTAAGATGTCTGCTAAAGTCTGTTTAATGGGCTAAATGTAGGCCTTAAAGATATCAAGCCCTGAAGTTGAAATTTATAACGTTACCTTATTTGGAAAAAGGGCCTTAGGAGGAGTGATTAGATTAAGCGTCTTGGGATGGAGGATTATCCTGAATTTCCTAGGTGAGACCTAAATGCCATACATGTGTCTTATAAGAGAGAGGCAGAGGGAAACTTGAGGTGCACAAGGTGCAGGTGATGTGAAGATGAAGATGGACACTGGAGGGATGTGGCCATAAGCTGAGGAACATCAAGGAATGATGGTAGCTCCTGGAAGAGACAAGAAATGGATTCTCTCCTCCAGAGCCTCTGGAGGCATGGACCTGCCAGCTCCTTGATTTTAGACTTCTGAAACAACAGAACACATTTCTGTTGTTTAAGCCACCATCATTATAGTGGCTTAACTCATTCCTTCATTCCTGCAGTAACTAGGATTCTTTTCTGGTGGTCGGCTGCATGTGGGGGCATGCTGATTTTGCCTTTTCAGCATTTAAACAGACAGTGTGATATGCTACAGCAACCTTTTCTATATGCCTCATTCTTCCCTGATCAGTCTTTCTAGACTCTTTCTGTCAAAGAAAAAGTTATGAGTAAGTTAATAACTTGAAGCAGTTTCATCTATTAGCACTGTTCTTTGCTGATACATGCAAGCACAATTATTACTTCACCTGGTCTGGCAGTAGGACAGATATTTGATGGATGAAGTATTTTACAATACATTTTATTCTTCTAAGCATTGAACAGGACTTTATTAAGGACGTATCCATGAGAAGTAGATTATATATTTTAAGGAAGTAAAGAGCTGAGATTTTAAAGTTAGTCAGTTGTTCTACACACAAGCTCAGTCAAAATGCCTGCTGTCATTTAGCCTATGTTCTCCTGGGAAGACAAAAAAAGAAAGGTATGGATGATATTTACAAATATTAAACCAATGTGTTTTCATCACTCTTCTCTATAAACCATGTTCCATCCCAGTGATTCTGCTGGTGAAGTCAATGAAAGTGGGGTGGTAATAAATGCTACTGCAGGAAGAAGGATGGCATGCAGTAGTGAAAGTCTTATGCCACAAAGCCGGCAGTGAGCCCACCCCCTTGGGCCAGTGGTTTATGGGCAAAGAAAGAGAAACATGAGACAAAGAGAGGGGAGGCTGACAGTCAGACATGGGCTTTTATAGCAAGAGGTGCCCTTGTAAGGAAACCAAGGGTAGAAGAGCTCTGGTTCCACTTCCCACGGGATCTCTGGGAGAAACCCACTGAACAGAGTGGCCACACAAGACTGTGGAATGGCCCATACCAGGTAAGTGGGTGGAGTAGCAGGACAGGCTGAGTCAGGGTTTTCTTTGCCCTCCTGAACCTCCCCCAAGTCCTGTGTAATGTGAATGCTGAGCTGACAGCCCAGTTCCTGGCCAAGCCAAGCAGACTCAACCACAAGCTCATCAAGCGCAGATGTCAATAGCAGACACCAGCAGAAAACCCAAGGACAGGACTGAGCCAACCACAGCTCACTGGACACCAGCCAGTACACAGAACAGGCAGCATAGGACAGTGGCTAAAGGTATGGTTTATGGAGCTACATTGCCTAGGAACAATTCCTTGCTCTGCTGTTTCAAGAGTGGCAATTTTGCACAAACATAGTCTTTCTCTGCCTCAGTTTCCTCAATAGTAAAAATCAAGGTGATAAAAGTATTTACCACATAGAGTTGCTGTGAGGATTAAATTAAGTAACTCATGTAGTCCACTTAGACTGATGCTGGAATTAAAATATCTATTCATTAAGCATTGGTTGAGTTATCCAAAAAGGCACATAAGGCCAGGGAGCCCACCTTCCATATTGCCATGAAGTCATATAAATCCCTACTCCTTCAACTTAAGAATAGCAAGGGGTTGAGAAGATGCATGTAAAAGATGGAAAATTTATACCAAAGCCACTCAGCTAAATCTAAAGACACCATTTTAAAATTCTTGGATTGAATGAAGTTTTAAAGTGGACTGCACCACATATAAATTCTTTTTTATTTTTCCTTGCTACCTAGCTGGTGGAATTGGGGCAGGCTCATGAGCAAGACCAGATCAGTTGATAAATGAATAAAAAAGGCTGTGTTTTCTTTGCATCTATAAATTATAGTGTAGGTAAATACTGGGTCCTGGGTCCAAGAAAATAAATGATTAATTTCTGATAATAATGATTTGTGATTAAATCTCAATTAGGTAAAGTCATAGGTTAAGGGAGTAACATTAGAAGCCAGGGAAGGATTTCCTGAGGAAGTGACATTGGGGTTCAGATCTGAAGTTAAGAAAGAGCTAGGTTTACATATACCTGAAGAAAGAGCATTCTGGATAAGTGGAACAGCAGTTCAAAGGTCCTGTGGCCAGAAAGAATTGCTATATTTAGAAACAGAAGGAAAATCTATATGTCCAGAGAAATAGAGATGGAGGCACATAGCATGGAAGGATTTATAGGCATGCATGTAGGGAGCTCAGATTTTACTCTAAGAGGACTGAGAAAACACACAGTATTTTCAATCAAGGAGTGAGGTCACCTGATGTAAATCTTTGAAATCATTTCTTTGCATGGAAAATGGATTCTAAGGGACATAGAAAGAAAAAGAAGTTGACTATGATATAATCCAGACAAATGGCCATGATAGTTTGGATTAGGGTGGTGGGAGTACAGATGGAGGGAAGTGGATAGATATATAATAGATATCAGAAGTGCAGCCAATGGATCCGCTCATATGTTAGATGTGAAGTTGAGAAAGTAAGGACAACTTCTAGACTGTTGGCCCTAGCCTGGGTGGGTGAAGGCAGGCACTCTACTGAAATAAGGAAGAATGCTACAATTGGTGACTTGAGGAGAGAACAAGCTTCAAGAAGTTTTGGACATATTTAGTTCAAGTAGTCTCATAGACGGCAAAGTGGACATATCAAGTAGGCAAGATGTACGATCGAGCCTGGAGCTCTAGGTAAAGACCAGGGCTTGGACATAGAAATTTAAGTGTCACAAGTCATGGTGTTGCACTGAAAACCATTGGCTAGTGAACAATCATTTAAGTAGAGCATATAGATAAAGGAAGAAAGAAGGTTCAGGATTTATTTATGATGAAACAAAACCAAAACACAAACACAACAAATGCAAATGTCCCTCTCATGTATTTTTAAATAAACTAGGAAAGTGTATGAAGAATATAAGATGAATTTGTAACACTGATTCTGTGATGGGTGTGGGGTTGGAGGTAGCTGAAGGGGAATGTTCTCTTTCTGTTACATTCACTTCTATCTTGTTTGAAAATGCATAACTCAAATATGCTTATGCCTTTAAAACAAAATGCTTGGAAAGTGTCGTAAGTAATACATGCCCAATATCGATAAATAAGAAAATGATGACAAGCCATAAAATAAAAGGAAAGAAAAATCTTTCATAATCCCACCTCTCAGAAGCAATCATTGTTAACAATTCACCATCTAGTCATTTGACCATTTCCTTGTGTAAATACGTTTAGATGTGGAGCCTTAAATATTTTGCTTTTAATTTTTTTACGATAAATATTTTTCAGAATTGTGTTGTTAATTTTCATCCTATTCCAAGACGATTTTCTCAGCTCCCAAGTTCTGATCCCCCTTCTATCTCTAATAGAGACTTGAATCCTGTGCATCATATTTCCCCATCCTTTGCTTCCCACATAGCTCCACCAGGTGTCCTCTAGGAAGCCCAAATTCAATGTTTCAATTTTCACAATCTCTTACATTCTGAGTTTTGGCAAGTGGCACCATTATCCACCAAGCCAGAATTTTTAAGCAGGTTCTCATCCTTGGCCTGTTGTATTCTTTTACTTTCCATATCTAAATAGTCTACATGTACTAAAGATGTGAGCTACTGCGTGTTTCCCAAAACTAAACTCAGCCAGCCCCATTACCACTGCTTCAGTTCAAGCCCTCAGGATAACTTTCTTTGATTGTGGTGACAGCCATTTAATTCTTTCCTTGCTGCATCAAAATCTGATTTTCCTAGGAAGTAAAACTGAGCATATCATTTCTTTATTTAAAACTGCTCAATGGCTACCCAACACCTGCAATATAAAGCTGAACTCTATAGAATGGTGTATGAGGCATTTCAGGGCACTTTGTCTCTCATCACTTCCCTCCTTGCACCTTCATCTCTAGTCACATGCATATTCATGCAATTTCCAGAACATAAACCTGCCCCCCAGTGTATCTATTGTTCTTGATAGAGTAATGCCACCAAATATTCGATATATGCTTACTGAATTCAAGAATAAAAGTTTAAGACGTCCCTTTCTCTCCCCTGAGCTTACAGTGTGGCCAGATGAAATGTCAGACTAAGTAGAGATAAGAAACACAGGTGCAAAAGGAGCTGTAACAAAAGGATTCAGGATACGGAAGGAAGCTTTGAAATCACATGGTCTTCAGGGATTTGTATTCTAACTGTGTGGTGTCCAATTGAAATATTATGCAAGACACGGTGGTAATGTTAAACTTTCTAGTAGCCACATTAAAAAAAGTAAAATGAATAGATGAGGGCGGGCCACAGTGGCTCAGCCGGTAAGGACGCTTGCCTGCTGTGCCCAAGGACCCAGGTTCGATTCCTGGTGCCTACCCATGTAAAAAAAAAAAAAAATGAATAGATGAAAATTGTATCAGCATAATTTACTAAACCCAGTATGTGCAAGATACTTTCATTTCAATACATAAATATTAAAAAAGGATTGAGAGAGTTTACATTCTCTCTTTCGTACAAATCCATGAAATTGTGCATTTACACTTACAGCACATCTTAATTCAGATTAGCCACATTTCTAAGGATCAATGGTCAAATGTGGCTAGTGGTTACCCATTGAACAGCATAAGTCTAACATCTATGAGAGCAAGGTGGGGAAAAGCTTGGAGTATGTAAATGTCATAAGAATGCTATAGCAAAGTACTATTATCTAGGTAACGTAAAACAACAGGATACGTTCTCTTGTGGTTCTTGAAACTAGAATTCAAAACTCAAGGTTTTGATTCAGAAGGCCGTGCTCCCTCTGACTCCAGAAGGGAGACTCCTTCCTTGCCTCTTTTGGCTTCTGATGTTTGTTCGCAATCACGGGTATTCCTTGACTTGTAGATCTATCACTCTAATCTCTGTCTCCATCATCACATGGCCTTCACCTTCTCTCCAGTCTGCACCTGGGTCCATGTTTCACTTTGTATGACAGTCCACCCTAATCCAACCTGTCCTCATTTTAACTAAATACATCTTCAAAGAACCCATTTCCAGATAAGGTCCCATTCGTGGGTTCAATCTTTTGAATTGAATTCATCTTTTTTCGAGGGACATGATCCAACTCATAATAGGGTAAAGCACCATGTATCTAGAAGCTCGCCCTTGAGGATTGAGAACCACTGTTTGTGGATGGGACTAGGATGAGTCTGAGAAGTTGTAAACAGTGATAAGAGTAAAATTTAGGAAGAAATTTCATGGTGAAGAGTGATGGTAATAATACCCATGATGCAGAGATGAGAAATCTAAAACACTTTGTGTTACTATGGTACAAGAAAACAAAACAGGTTATCAAAAAGTTTATATATTTTGGCTCTGCCAAAGGGTGAGTTTGATTCATTTTTTTCCATGGCCTCAATAGAAACTTTTTTTTACTATTTTAAAAGCTCACATGATCTATTATATATTTAAAAGCACTTTTCATTTATTGTGTCTTAAAACTCGAAGTAGTGGTTTCCATTTTTGCCACCTTGAATTATGAGTCAAAAATCTCTTAAATACACAGGAGCTCAGAGAGCATGCAACGCGAACCACCAGCACCTTTATTAGATAAGGACACTAATTATGGTGAGGTGTGGTGTGATTCATTCACATTCCTTTTGCACTTCTAAAGAAACAAGAGTAATGGCATGTCAGGACCAATTAAAGGCATCCAGAAACAGGCCCCTCGGTTTTTGTCCACAAGGAACATACATTTGTGATTAGAAACATTAGACTTTCTGGGAAAAATCAAGATGCAATCTTTATAAGAGACTTTCTTATAACTAGGTTCTGTGTTAGTAAATAGGTAATATGCTGGGTTTTTATTTTATTTTTTCTGGTGGAAGGTTTTAATTCTTGAATGATTATAAGTTTTTACAAGTAGAAAAGAAAAAGAAAAAGAAAGAAATGTAAAGGATTACACTAAAACCAGAAAATCCTTTTAAATATAAATCAATCAGCTATTGGAGTTTTTACATCTACAAGCATCTGATGATTTTCTATGCAATAAGCATCAGCAAATCTTCCTTTTCTCTCCTATATTGTTTCTTCTTACTCCACTCTTCCTGATTATATTACACAATTTCTAGTAAGTTCAGGCAAAAAATTTTTACAGTATCATTTTTTTTAAACATTCAATAAGCATTCCACGAGTTTGTTGTGTCTTTCAATAAAAAGGTTGATTTTTTTTTTTTTTTTTACTGATTTTGATTCCATTATTTTTGCTTTTTGAGCTTGGACTTTTAAAAAAATCAACACTAATAAAAGGGCAGAACAATTTTATCATGAGTAGGAAACGATGGATTCATATATGTCACAGAAACTCAGCTTCAGAGCTAGGCTTTTGAAACTAGTTCCATGAAATGTCTCTATCGGTGTGGAAGTCATTGTGAGCTGTATTTGGTCCAGGGTTAGCCCTCTCTGGGTAGGAGACGAGGGGGCAGGGAATGGAGGAAAAGTGACGCTGTGATGTCATGAGAAGGGTGTGTGGGTGAAGTAAGTTACAACTATTACATAAAAGCGGATTTTGAATGTCGCAGGCAGAACTGTGGTTATCTGTTGCGTGAGAAGAAGGTTCTTGCCTTTTCTGCCTCATTGCCCACATAACGGCCAGGTGTTTCAGTGTTTAAAAACGTACATGTTATTGTTCAATTCAACTAGTAATTTGTAAATCTGAAGACAGATCTTGAGGATCTCAAGAAAATTTTCACTGTGTTTTCTGCTCTGGCAAACCCGCGCTTCCCACTTGACCCTAAGTTAGCCTCTTCCTCACAAATTATAAATAGGCCGAATTCATGGCAGTTCACAGCAGTGTATTAAAGTTTAACAAGGTAGATTTCTATGCCAATGGTCACTATTGCATTGCCTTATGCTGGGCATCACCTGGTACTGGGAATCGGTCCTTAGAAGGAAGAATGCCCAGCAGGGAGTCAGACACCTCCAATGCCAATTATTTCCAGGCTTCAGGAGAGAGTACTTCTCATCAACAAAATCTTTTGGAACCCCTCTTTTAAAGTCTGCTGCCATCACTTTGAACCTACAAATTTATTACAACTTAAATGATCTTATACAATTACATTTAAATGAATTTTATTTGGAAAGCTGTTCCTCTGCTCCTCCCAAATTACTTTTTAGAAAATTTTCTATAAACGAGGACAAACAAAAAAAATTGGCAAGGGCTGACTGTCAAAGCCCATCCATGAAAACAGAGATATTTGGTTCAGATAATTCACATTTGCCTAGAATATACTTTTACCTAAAGGAAAAAAAATTAAAGGTTTTGTTGCTTTGGATCTATCCGTTTTTTTGTTTGTTTGTTTTACTTTTGATTTTTTAAAGACGAACATATAGAAGAACTCTCTGGGGCACTGAGTAATAAGCTAGAAGTATTTAAGACAGCTAGTTATTGCACATTGGCTAGTTTCTCTATAGATACTGAAAAATAAAGTACAAATCAATTATGTATCAAGACTCCAAGAAGAAGGAATAATAATTAAGGAAAAAAGTTTAATTGATAGCGTTCAAACCAGCTGGGGCATTTAAACCAGTTGGGGTATGTTTTAATAAAGTTGCTTTTAAAGAAAGAGGGAGATTTCTAAGGCCAAGAAAAAGAAATTATGGTCAAGTTGATGTTCAGAGTTAATAACACCTGCAATTTTAACAGACTTTGATGTATGCTTTGCTGTCAAGTTGTTAAAAAAAAAAAAGTCTCCATCTGCATTTACAGGATAGTCAGTGGCCTGTGGCAAATGTAAGGATGAGAGAGAAAAAAAAAGCAGGATTAACATGTCACTCTCCCATGCTACTGAACCACAGGACCCGCAAATCCAAAAAGAGAGGGAGACATACAAGTTCACTTGGATTAGGCATGCAAGCTAATGGCCTTGCTCTTTGTTCAAAGGGGTCCTGTGATTTGACCTGAAGCCAGCAAACGCCAGCCAACAAAGCTGTCCAATTAGGTACAGTCCCCGTGCCAAGTTCCTCCAGTAAAAGCATGTGAAAGGGCTCCTTTTGACTTTTGATTTAATCCATTTAAAATCTTTGCCATGGAACCCTGAAAATCACCATTAAATATTGTACCTGGAATGTCTCATACCTGGGAACTAAAACTAGGTACTTATTCTCACAATAGAATTTATAAACACAATGGTATCAAATAAACAGACTCAAAACAAAATGTTTTTCTTTGGGTATTGGAGAAAACAAAAAATCTATTTACATTTGCCAGCAGTGCTTTTGAGGGCAGGGACGTTGTCTTATACCTCTCTGTAGGTGTAGAGCTCAATACCTGGTAGATTCAGTAAAGTTTTCTTGATTCGATGGATAAATTAAGCAATAGACATATTTACTGAGCTTGCAAAATATGCATCAAACAAATAGGTGGCTTATGGTTTGGAAGACCTCTTTCTACTCTATTTTCCTAGTTGCCCATGGTGATCCCTGAAATGTTTGTGCTTTTAGGGCAGCAGAAGAGCTTTTCATCCTAGAAAATCCTGTGCAATGGCAGTGTGCCTGCTTTGCAGAGGTTGTCTAATCCCTCAGGCTCTGGAATGCTCATTCGTGTTAGGATGTGAAGTCTCCTGCCTTGGCTGTGATCATAGAACTGTACAGAAGGACTTTCACTCCAGTACACTTCATTTTCTTTTCAAGTGTAAGAGCACAAAGGATTGACTAACATGCAGTTCTGGCTACTTTGTTTTCAGATCCTATTTGTCTTTTTTTATCCATGTTTTTGGCAATAATAATGCAAAATTATTCACAGTCCAAAAGAAGGATTCACACTTGTTCCCTTTGGAAGGAATGCTCCCATGATTTCAACATGCTAAGGCAAATACAAGAAAAGGAGAAACTGGATGGACCCCAAGGCAGGGGAATTAGGTCAGACTCTGGCAATTTTCATGGCCCTTGCACGGGACCTAGCCTACCTATACTGCCAAGCTCCTCTACATGGAGCAAAGCGTGTCTTTCCTTAGGAGGAATGCAACAATTTCGGAGATAACAAATTCTTAAATCTTAACCGAGAAGGTCTAGAAGAGGTTATCTTGTAAAGACACACTTTTACAAATTACACAATATTTGTAAACTCAGATGCGTATGGGGACCAGAAAGGTAACAGAAACATGTGGAGTGGGCCAGCTGTTGGATGAAAGAAACAACAGGGATTGTGATGAAGAGGTAAGTATATGTTGTTCTAGAGTTGCTCAATATCTTAAAACATGCACACGACCTGCCACACAAGTCACCCACCTTGGACCATGTAAAACATCTCATGGCTAGATATAGTCCATATGGTCACTAGCTTTAACATATGGCTCCTACTCTGGTTTTGTTTGTTGGTTTTGGTTTAGTTTGGTTTCGTTTTCTCAGTTAGGGAATTTTTTCCAACTGGAGGGACAAGACTGGATCTGCTTGCCATCATATAAAATTTTTTTTTCAAATTATGTGATTTCTAAAGAAAAACTAAAGATTCAGCCATGTGGAGGCAGGACCTTCTGATCATATCCTTAATCCATCGAAAGTTGGCCCAATTAGGGTTTGTTCTTGACCTTCTTTAGGGCTCCTCTCCTTGAGCGCCCCCTGGAGGTGAAAGTGTACCACGAACAGGTCCAGTGCGGTCACTTATTGTTAGCTGGGAGAAAGTGGGATAAGCATGCAGGAACTGGAATGGGCGGTGGTAACTGATTAGTGATGCTAAAAATATAACAATCAAAGGAAAAATAAGAGCAATATCTCAGTGGACTTATTTCTCATATCTTGTTCATTAGATAAATATTTAGAATTGTCCAAACATCAACAATCACATAATTACCCTCTCTTTGGGGAAATTCAAAGCACACATAAATTAACCTTTTTTTTTCTTCTGCCTTTCTAGCATCTTTTAATTCTTTTTCAAACTTTTCTACTATATACTTCTCAAGTAATCATGTTCTCTAGGAACCTTCCTTAAACCTTTTTCTTCCCTCACTTTCCATTCTCTTATCTAATACTCCAATTCATCCTGGTTTCAATCACCAACTATTTGCTAAAGATTTCTACCTTTATATCTCTAGAGCGGATTTTTTCTGGGTGACGGACACATGCTTCCAATTCTCTGCTGGAATTCTCCACTAGAATGTCTCAAAGTCACTTGAAATTCAACATACCCAAATGGTAATTCAAACTGAGTGCCAAATATATATTACCAACAGTAAATGCTGTGAATCAAGAAAATCACCCTGGGCTGAGGTTGTCTGGGAAAGCATGTAGGCAGGAGTGTATCTGGACAGGACTTTGAACAAGGAATTGTTTGTGGAGAGTGGTATGAACAAAATCAGGGACACACCTACTATCATTTCTTTCAGGTGAGATTTTTTTCTGCTGCCCCCATACTTCCAAGGTTTAAGCTCAGACTTGGTATCTTTGACAAACCAAAGAAAATGAGGCAAAGCTTGCCTTGTGGTGATTTCTTTCTCTTTCTTTATCTGCTTTTTCTTCCTTCAAATTAGAGACATTGGAGACCAGATAAGCAAAGAAGGACCCTGCCACATTCAGTTTAAATCAGATTTTTTTTTCTCAAGCATATGTAGATTACTCTACCTTGAAAACTGAAAAGGGCAATCTTGAAGGCCAGTGAGAGCCAGCTTTTGAATATCAGGCATTTTCTTTATTCATTCTGCATCCACTTACTAGTGTGAATCTGGCCCTGCTTTTGTTTCATCCAGAAGAGCTGAATGCAGCCTCTCTAAGGCTTGGCAGCATTGCCCTGCAGTCATTTAAAAGGACTGCTGTTCTTGCTATTCCCTTCTTTTGGTGGTACTTCTAGTTTAAGCAACTCTCAAAGCAAATTGGACTTTCTTATAATCCCATCGGGCAAGCTCTTTTGATGCTTACTTCAAAATAAAGAGATATGTTCTTCTCTTCATCTTATGCAATATTGCTATTTAGAAGGAACGTGGAGAGGCTTTTCTGTTCCCAGGGTAATTACATTACTTGCTTATAGTTCTTTTCATGTGTAGAATTGTGGATAATTATGAACAAGATTTTTTTTTCACATACAACTGGAGTAGGCCATTAAAATCTTAGTTGTGTGGGGCTTTTTCATGAGAAAGAAATATCCTTTTAACTGTGATTGCCTCAGGGGTAAAAGAAGTTACACTGTGACAGCCTACAAAAAGGCAATACAGTTGTGAAAATTCAATAAAAAAACAACAGGCTCCATTGAAGAGTTCTAATGCCCTGTGGGTTTTTTCTCCTACATTGATAGAGTGAAGATATTTTCATTTCATTCATTTTGTTTTGTAGCCTTTGTATAGAAAATTGTCCATACACAAGGCAGGTAAATACCTTTAAACATTTACCAGCTGGTGTCACGAAAGAGACCTTTGATAGTTGTACACAACAGCATTCACTGGGCAATATCGTGTATCATGATTTGTTTGCTGTGAGACTAGATTTTATTCTTTAGTTGAGCTATTTGGTGAGTCTATTTCATGAAGGGCTATGTGTTTGCTTTTTTAATTTCAAAGGTTTCAAACCTATAGGCCAGGTAAATTAATGAAGTTAACAAACATATGAAGAAACAGGAAGTTTCCCAATTTTCCTTATAGTCTAGTATTTACATTGGGAAGCAGGAAGGAATCGGTTATGATTTTCAAGGCAGAGCAAGACAAGAATGCACTTGACTTAAGTTTTGTGGGGTAGTCATTTGGTTTTTATGAATACATCCCACAGAGAGGCACGTATAGTTCCTGCTGCACTGGAGATGCAGCAGAGTGAAAAGCAAGCACAGACAAGGAACTAGCTCGACTGCTTCAAAGTTTAGAAAACAAACATAGTCATAAAGTAGTCACCCCATCCCCCACCCCCACACTGATCACTGAATCCTCTATGTGCTTTTGGTTTTGTCTTTTTTTTTTTTGCATGGGCAGGCAGTGGGAATTGAACCCATACATGTCTTTTTAGGAAAGAATGTCATTCTCTCATTAAGTCCTCTGATACTACGCCCCCGCCCCACACACACCCTGGACCCCAATTATCCAAGAACTCAAGGACCCCAATTATCCAAGAGCGCAGCTCAAAAAAGCGAGGCCAAACCTGATTCCAACATCAAGCAGAGAGACCCCTTCTACCTTCGTTTCTTCTTGACACACAGTGTCGATGCTAAGCACTGAGCTTGCACAGTTTAATGGACAGTGCTTGAGTACTGTTTCTGGATCACTGTTGCTGATGTTTGCCTCTTTGCCAGGCCCTAGAAGTGCCTGCATTATGTGCTAAGGTTATCGCTTTTTGGGTTCGTTTCACATGCTGAGCTACTATTCCTGAAAGCACATAAATGGTCAGAAATAGTATTACAGGTATATTAAAGAGCAGATCCAGCAGCAGAAGAGGTATAGCTATGTTTAGTTAGAGGAAAACATTTGAAGATTGTGCCTTTTTAAATAGCAGTTAACTCTAGACTATAGGATTATAGATGATTTTGTTTTCCTTGTACTATTTTCAACTTTCTCACTTTTCTACAATGAAACTGCATTACCTTTTTGTTTAAAATATTAAGTACCCAGGACAGTAAAAATATCAGTTTCATTGGAAAAATTTGAACCTAAGAATAATACTCTTTTTTTTTAAACAGTTTTGTTCACACAAGAGTGCTATTTTTTGTTTTTTAATGTTATGCTGCAGTAGTCAAACTAGATACAGTAGAGAGGGGAGAGACTGAATTCACAGGTGTTATCTCAAGCACTGGTTCAGGAATCCAGGTCTATAGTGTAGAGGTCTTACCCTGGGGACTGGAAGACATTGTGCAAAAGGCTATAGAGAGATAAGAAAGAATTAGGGGCTAAATTCAGGATTGAAGGTATCCCTTTCTCATTGGTGGCACCCATAACGGGTGCCTAAGAATTAGCCTTGATCCTTCATGTTCCCTTCTCACTTTCTAAGACTTTCTTTGTGTTTGGTTTTCTGCAGTATGAATTTGTTATGCCTAGGTGTAGAATTATGGGTATTCATTAGCTTGATCTTTTCTAGACATCCTGGATCTGTCGTGCTTTGGTGTCTGTCATAACTTTTGGAAAATACTCGGTCATTATTACTTTCAATATCTTTTCTGTTTTTTGCCTTTTTTCAATTATGCATGTTATATCTTTTGAAATGGCCTCATCAGTTTTGGATGTTCAAATCTATTTTTTTTTTCCATTCTTTTTCTCTTTGCATTTCAATTCGAGAAGTTTTTATTGACCTATCTTACCTGGGCCACATCTGATGAGTCCATCAAAGGCATTCTTTATTTCTGTAACAGTGTTTTTGATTTCTAATATTTCCTTTTGATTCTTTCCTAAAATTTCCATTTCTTCATTTATACTTTTGCATGCTGTCATCTTTTTCCATGAGAGTCCTCAGCATAATACTAATAGCTACTTTAAATTCTCTGTCCATTAATTCCAAAATCTGAGCTTGGTTCTGATGCTCATTTTGTCTCTTCAGACTGTTTTTTCTTGCCTTTTAGCATGTCATAATTTTTTGTTAAAAGTCAGACATCATGTATTGGGTAGTGGGATCTGAGGTAAACAGTCTTTTTAAGGGACTAGTGGGAGGCTTTACATTAATCTGGCTGGGAATTTGGCTGTGTTTAATGTGTGATGTGTGGATGCCAGAGGCTTCAAATGTCTCTAGAGATCTTGTTTTTGTTTTCCCTGTTGTCTTTGGGCTTCCATACTAAATATTCCTTATAGTGCTCTAGTTTGTAAGCTGCCAAAGCAGATGCCATAAAATGTGTTGGTTTTAACTACTGGGAATTTATTAGCTTATAAACATACAATTTTGAAGTTGTGAAAATGTCCAAATCAAAGCATCATGAAGATGATGCTTTCTTCCTGAAGACTGGCTGCTGGTGATCCTAGACTCTGTCACATGGTGAGGCACACGACAGCATCTGCTGAATCTCTCCCTTCTCCCCTTTCATTGCTTTCAGCTTCTTGTTTCTGCAGCTTTCTCTCTCTTTGTCTGACTTCCATTTTCTTAAGGACTCCAGTAAGGGGACTGAAACCCACCTGAATAAGGCGGATCCCTTCTTAAGATCTTACTTACCAAAAGATCTTACAACAGGTTCACACTCACCGGAAGGGATTAACTTTAAGATCATCCTTTTCTGGGGTACATGCAGCTTCAAACCATCACAAGCAGTGTGTCTTGCCACTCTTTTAGCTGTAATCCCCTGTTATTATATTGGACCCTGTAGGTGTGGTGCTAAGGTGTGGAAGAAGGGAGTATTATATAATGTTATTATTAAATCTGTCTTTTAGCGGACTTGTGTCCCTGGGCTGTGATCTTTGCAGGGCTTCTTAATTCTCCTCCATGCCCTTGGTTGAGAAAGGAAGGTGAGAGAAGGCTAAGGCTGAGAGAATGCCCTTCTCCCAGGTCAGATAAGGCATAAATAAAGCCTTCCCTCTGTGGGGTAAACTGCTGTCATAGAGAATTCATATTTCAGGAGGGGATCTTCCTTGCTTCTTCACATGAAAATTGGATAGGATTCCTAAAGATAAAGCCCACTAAAATGTGGGGGATCACCCTAAGACTATACCCCCAAGCCCCACCCCTGCCCAGGAGTTTCTCTCTCTTGTTGGTCCATACTTAGCCTCCAATTAGACATGATTACCATTTAAGTGTTCCTACCAGTTTATGGCTCTGGTAATCATAGCTCAGCTGTGACTCTGAATTTTGCCTTTCTCTCTAAATTTCCAGGTGGCGGTTTGCCTGGTGACCTCAGTTCTCTGATGGATCCAAGAAAAGTCACTGATTTTAGCTTGTTTGGTTTTCTCTTATTGTAAGGATGGGTGGGACAAGGCCCAAGCTTTACACATGTCAGAACTGAAACTGGAAGCCCTCTCCTCTTTTTCCCATCACTCTACTAGTTTTCTAGGACTGCTGTAACAAAGTGCCACAAACTGGGTGGCTTAAAACAATAGGAGTTAACAATTTTGGAGGCTAATAGTGTGAAATAGAGACAGCCGCAGGGCCATGGTTCCTCCGAAGGCTCTCAGGAGGAAACCTTCTTTGCCTCTTCCAATTTCTGGTGATTCCAAGTGTTCCTTGGCTTGTGGCAGCATAACTCAATCTTTGCCCTATCATAACATGGCATTCTCCCTGTGTGTCTGTGCCTCTATTTCCAAATTTCCCTCTTATTATAGGGACACCTATATTGGATTTAGGGCCCCCCCGAACCCAGAATGACCTCATCTTAACTTGATTATTTCTACGAAGACCCAATTTCCAAATAAAGATGCATTCATAGATTCTGGTTGGGCATAAACCTTTGGGGTACACTTTTGAACCCAATGCAGTGGCCAATAAATCAAAGTTTCCTGGTTTTACCTACTAAATACTACTTAAATCCATCCCTCCTTTTTATCCCTGCAGCTTTTGCTTTTCTTCAGACTTCTTTATCTCCAACTGTGTCACTTCAGTAACTTCTTAAATGGTCCCCTGTGCCTCTAACTCTTCTCAAATTATGATGACCTTAAATTCCAATTTACCCAGGGCAGATACCTATATGCTTGTTTTCCCAGTGGAATTATTCTAGTGTCCTCCTTTCACTCTTAAAAGTGTTCTAGTTTGGAAATAATTATGTGGGCACCCTACTTTGAACCAATCTTGCCTGGACTCCATCTCTGTTTTCAAATTATCTTTCTAAAATGTAAATATGATCATTCCATTCTCTTGTATAAAACTTTTAAGTTCTTTCCTCAATCCATAGGGTAAACTCTTAATGTCTTATTTTATGCAAGGGCATAAAAAGTCCTCCCTGATGTGACTCCTACCTTCTTCTCTGGCTGGTTTTCATCATGCCTCTCTCAACTACTTAAACCTGAAAACCCACATTAAAGAACTACTTTGCATTCCTCAAATGTAGCATTTTGTTTTCTACACAAATTACCTTTACTCTGAAACTATACAAGACTGGTTCCTGCCCATGGGAACTCTTCTCATTTGCCTCCCACAAATCTTGCTATAATTAATTATGGTCAATTAATCATCAATCATGCAAATTACATGTTATTATAACAACTGTTTTATAGGATTTATCACACATACATACAAATACTACGAACCCCACTAGACCAGAAAAGAAGTCAATTATATTTGAATTCTCAGCATATATCATAAAAAGTACTCAGTAATGTAGATGATATTTAGTGGCTTAGAAAAGCAGGGAGGAATAAGAGTTTCTCACTGCAACCAAGAAATTAGGGTGTAAGGGATTGTTCTAGTTTGCTAGCTGCTGGAATGCAATATACTAGAAACAGAATGGCTTTTAAAAAGGGGAATTTAATAACTTGCAGTTTACAGTTCTAAGGCTGAGAAAATGTCCCAATCAAAACAAGTCTATAGAAACGTCCAATCTAAGGCATCCAGGGAAAGATACCTTGGTTCAAGAAGGCCAATGAAGTTCATGGTTTCTCTCTCATCTGGAAGGGCACATGGTGAACACAGCGTCATCTGTTAGTTTCTTCTCCTGGCTTCCTGTCTCATGAAGCTCCCCGGGAGGCATTTTCCTTCTTCATCTCCAAAGATCACTGGCTGGTGGGCTCTGCTTCTTGTGGCTATGTCATTCTGCTCTGCTCTCTCTGTATCTCCTATTCTCCAAAATGTTTACTCTTTTATAGGATACCAGAAACTTATCAAGGCCCACTCAGAAGGGTGGAGACATGTCGTCCCCTAATCCAGTTTAACAACCACTCTTGATTAAGTCACATCTCCAGGGAGATGATCTGTTTACAGTTTCAAACATACAGTATTGAATAAGGATTATTCTGCCTTTATGAAATGGGATTTAGATTAAAACATGGCTTTTCTAGGGGACATACATCCTTTCAAACCAGCACAGGGATCATTATATAAATATTCTTTTTTGCTTTCTGGTATATTGGAACAGACAGAGAAATGCCTGAATTCTCTAAATTCTAATCCAGTTGTCATGATCTCTGATAATGATTGCATAGCCTTTATCTTCTGCCTCTGTGATTGTAAAAACCTTGTGACTAACCTTCATTTGTACCAATTTATCCAGTTTTTCAACTTCAGAGTCTTGAATCACTAAAGACAGCCCCTAATATTTATTAATGAAAGGTCTTGGCCAGGCCAAAACTAACCTATCACAAGTCCAAAGTTATCTTGATAACTGAGACCAGATCTGATCAAAGTGGGCCCACCTGACATGTGTAGTAGCTTAGACTTTAACCTACAAGTCACCTATACCTCATTATAATGCT
Source organism: Myrmecophaga tridactyla (assembly GCA_004026745.1). NCBI lineage: Eukaryota > Metazoa > Chordata > Mammalia > Pilosa > Myrmecophagidae > Myrmecophaga > Myrmecophaga tridactyla. Next base: position 26,246 of record PVIY010006328.1, on the reverse strand, counting down.
AAAAATCATACCCATTATCATAATAAGGTTGCCATTTTCTTTTTTAAAAAATATTTTTATTGACAAATCTTTAATAAAATTGATTCCAAACATGGTGTATAATCAATAGCTCAAAATATCATCACATAATTGTGTATACATCACCGTGATCATTTTTTTAAAAACATATGCATCACTCCAGAAAAAGAAATAAAAAGAAAAAAGAGAAAACTCCTATGTCCTATACCCCTTACCCCTCCCTCTCATTGACCACTAGTATTTCCATCTACCCAATTTATTTTACCCTTTGTCTCCCCATTATTTTATTTTTTACCATTTTTTTCACTCATCTGTCCATACCTTGGATAAAAAGAACATAAGACACAGGATTTTCACAATCACACAGTCACATTGTAAAAGTGTGTATAAAGGTATCTTTATACAATTGTCTTCAAGAATCAAGGCTACTGGAATACAGCTCAACAGTTTCAAGTACTTCCCTCCAGCCACTCCAATACACCATAAACTAAAAAGGGCTATCTATATAAAGCATGAGAATAACCTCAGGGACAACCTCTCGACTCTGTTTGTAATCTCTCAGACACTAACACTTTATTGTCTCATTTATCTCTTCCCCCTTTTTGGTCAAGAAGGCTTTCTCAATCCCTTGATTCTGGGTCCCTGCTCATCCTGGGTGTTCTATCCTACACCGCCAGGGAGATTTACACCCCTGGGAGTCATATCCCATGTAGGGGGAAGGGCAGTGAGTTCACCTACCAAGTTAGCTTCGAGAGAGAGCCACAAAGGAGATTCTGTGGGGGTGAGTCTTAGGCCTAATTTTAAGTAGGCTTAACCTATCCTTTGCAGGATTAAGTTCATATGGAGCAAACCCCAATTTGAGGGCTTGGCCTATTAATTTGGTTGTCCCCACTGCTTGTGAGAATATCAGAAATTCTCCAGATGGGGAAGTTGAATATTTGCTCCTTTTTCCTCAGTTCCACAAGAGGACTTTGCAAATATTTCCTTATTCACCACACAAATTACACGGGGATATAGTAAGACATTATGCTAACTTGGACAAACCAACAAAATCTCATGCCCTATTCAAGAATTCATGTACTTACAGTGTTTAACTAAATTGCCCATACAAGTTAAATTAGGAAATGCATTATCCAAAATTTAAATTTTGCACCAAATAAGCATCTCTCCCTTTGGTCTCACACAGAAGTTCAAGTTTTGAGAGATGGATGGTATCACCCTTTACCCTGTATTCTGATTTATCTTGGTCCTATCCAGATCAGCTTCAGTCATATCTCTACCCGAAGTCTTGTCACTTTTTCAACTTTTTAAACAGTTCCTGTAAGAGGTACTTTCACAGCTTCAGAAAGTCTGTCATTTTCTTATATATGTTTTGTGACTAAGGCTGTAATCAATCTGCACATGCTTAATCATTAGATCACCTCTAATTACATCATCCAGGGCCACTGTGCTCATTATCCTAAACCTTGCCCATCTTCTTCTCTAATAAAAATATTCAATCGCTGAAGTTTGGGAGGACAGATTTTGGGCCAACAGGCCATCTGATCTCCTGCTACATGCCTAGAAATAACCTTTTTCTCTCTTTGAAATCCTGATGTCTCAGGAACTGGTCATTTGAACACATCAGGCAAAATAATCCACTACCTTTGTCCAGTAACATCACTAATAGGAAGAGTACCCTAAAGCTGATGGCATAAATCTATACAGAATAAGTCTCACAGACCTATGCTTTCTCTCAAGAGAGCATGCAATGCTGATATTCAGTAATTCTAAGACTTCAAATTATGAGAGATGGAAAGAGTAGGGCAATTCAATGATTTAGAAGAAGGAGCAAAGAATAATGAGAATAATGAAAAGACTCTCCCTCTCCCATCTTGGTCAGTTTCCAATTTAGAATTTAGAAAGAGCTGATAACATTCAGCATTTCTCTCTCAGTTGGGAAGGCACATGGCAACATCGGCTAGCTTTCTCTCCTGGCTTCTTCAAATGGCTTCCCTGGGAGATTTTCTTTCTGCATCTCCAAAGGTCTCTGGCTGAATCGGCTCTGAAGCTTTTTCCAAAATGTTCACTCTTAAAGGACTCTAGTAGTTGATCCACCTTGAATGTATGCAGACACATCTCCATGTAAACCACCTAATCAAAAAAGTCCCACCCACAAATGCCTGGGTCACATCTCCAGAGAAACAACTTAATCAAAAAGATCCTATCCAACAATATTGAAAGAGAATTAAAATGTCTTTATCTGGGGTATGCAACAGTTTTAAAACAGCACAGAGATATGAGCTTTGGGTCACCCAGTATCAGGAGACCTGGAGATGGAAGTCACCCATGTGGGCAATCAGTCAATCACTCATATGTAATACAGCCCCAGTAAAAACTCAGAACCCCAAGGCTCAGGTGAGCTTTTCTGGTTGCCAGTACTCCATGTGTGTATGTCATACCCTGATTCTAGGAGAATAATACATCCTAGCTCCATGTGGAGAGGAAAATGGAAGCTCCATATTCAGTGCCTCCCTTGGACTCTGCCCTACATGCTTCTATCTTTGGTGATTTTGATGTGTATCCTTTCCCTGTAATAAACTATTACCAGGAGTATTCTGTGAGTTTTGTGAGTCCTTCCAGTGAATTATTGAAGCAGGGTGGTTTTGTGAACACCCTGAATTTGTAGTTGGTGTCATAACTGATGACAATCTTGGGGATTGTACCTTTTAACTTTGTAGTTGGCCCTAACTCATTGCAGTTACAATTACATAGGCAGATTTTTAATAGAGCAAGCAATGAGAAACACTTTAGGAAAATCTATAATCTGCATATAACAGAATGGGACTCAATAGGATAGAGCAGAAGGATATAGACAAAAGAGCATGAATCAAAGTAACTATAAATTGGTGGTGAATGTTAGCTCATATCTCACTTCTTCCCTTTCTGCCTTTCCTGGCTCCATATAGCTGGACATATTGGTTTCCTCACCTTAGGCTAAACTCAGCTCCATTTCTTAAATAAGTCTTCTCTTTGCTGCACATGACATACTTTGAAGGGGACATTTATGGATACAAGTCTTCTTCCATTAATTGCCTCTGTAGTCTTCAGTAATTTGATTGGGAAGATCTCATTTCCCATAGAATTGAGATTAAGATGGATTATGATTATCTTTAGGAGAATGAAATGGTTGGTGGTTGTAAATGCAAAAATAGGAGATACCCAAGTACAATAGGATAGATATCAGAATTTCCTATGAAATTTTTGTGATTCGGTGTATAGAGCCAATTTTCACCAAGAAGCATTCAGTTCCTAGAGACCCCAAAGGGAGAATTTATTTTAGCTATAGCTGGTATTCTAAAGTTACCTGTTTCTTTCCATCTATCACTGGTAGGGTTCTCCAGAAGTAGATGCTAAAATGGAGCTCAGACTGTGAGATATTTATGAGTGATCAACACCTGTGATGCAAAGGGCAGAGATAGAAGTGAAACAGTGATGCAGATTCTACAAAATCTCAGCCAACCCATGGGGAGCTCTGGATCAAGTATTGACCATCAGAACTGTCCCAAAGTGACCAGCTTTTATATATGACCTTGGTCAGTCACCAGATATGAACTGACTCAGGAAGGGCATAACCTCGGTTGAGGCAACTCTCTGTGGTTGAGGCAGATCCTAAAGAAGCTGATAGGCTGTTTGCTGATACAACTCCCTGCACCTGAGCTACCAGTCCTTCCTTGAAAGGAAATCCTGTGATGCATCCCCCTGTCTACTTCATCACCTTTCACTCTGTTTCTTTCCTAAGTGCTGGCTACATAAAGGCTTTCCTGAAGTTATGGTAAGATATTCACCCAAAGTTTTAGACTTATATTTTACCAACTTGACAACTCCAGGAAAAGAAAGTGTTGCTATTACAATAGTTCCAGTTAATGTCCTGAGATGGAATAGTTATCAGCTTGACTTAGAATCATGATCCCACCTCTAGAGTCAGAGTGCAAGGCTAGCCCAACCTAAATTACATGGTTGAATGAAAGAGTGGCACATCAGGGTACTGTTACCAAATAGACTGTTGGGGAGTTTCGGAACAGCTGTTTCCTACCCTGCTGTAGCCTCTGGTATTCATGTAGTGTGGAACATTTTCTAGAATGGCCTTGAGGTCTCTAAGGAATTGTAGTGAGAGGGATGGCATTTAATTAATTTAATTGTAGGTTATGGATCTCAAAATTCATTGTTACCTTTCATACAGGTCCTTATTATTTTGGAAGATACATTTTCAAATTCTCTATAATTAAGGGAATCCATAAGTACTGTAATATGCTGATTTCTGATTATAAATTTTCTCCTATCCCTTTTAGTTTCCATCAATTTTCAGAAACACCATTTTTGTTGTAGTTTTTAAAATTGTAATAGAGTATGGAATAACTCTGGTATTCAGCAAAAGAAAACTAGCACAAGGACACAGTTACAAAGAGCCTTTCATGCTGCAATCGAGAAGTATTCCAGTTGGCATGGAGAACCTCTACCACTTGGAACTGCTAAACTGCAAATCTGTGAGAAGAAAGAAATATCTATATTCAGAAACACTGGAAACATTTAAAATAGTGTCACTTTGATATATATGTATATTTATGTGTGTGTATATATAGTAGGTATATATGTATGCATTTAAAATTTAGTTTTGGTTGGATTTATGAAAGTTAGCTCTTTTTTTGAGTACTGAGTCTGTTTCTCTTGAATAGGACAATCAAGGGCTTAAACTAAGGGACTATAAGTCAATGCAGCCGCACTACTTATTAAATATTGAAATGTTTTCCTACAAGTTGGAAAATGGTTTAATAGTAAATGCTATAAATCCTAAAATTAATTAATGAATACCAGCAATGTGGTTTTTCTCAGAAACCACACACCACAGTGATTCCAAGATTTTCTTGTTTCCCTCGCTTTGGGCATTGAAGTGCAGAAGTTAGAGGCTGGCTGAAGATAGCCTGTTATTTGTTTCAGGTGTTGGGGAGTTTCTTGGCTAGGGGAGACACATTAAGGAGGAACTATTCTATGCTCTACTACTCTATGCAGTGTTTGTCTGGAGCGTGGATAAGTTTTCAAGGGACGCTTAAGTTGTAGGACTGCTCACTCAGGTATGGCTGGGAAATTGCTTTATTGGAAAACTTTCCCATAGGAGGCACAGACCATCCCAGTAAAAAGGGAGGAGGTTTATGAGGACGGGATCTCCCTGAGACCCCTTTTAAAGGCCTGAAAGATGTATACTGCAAAAAAGTAAAAGTGAATGCCTCCCCTCTGTTCCTTCCCCACTCCCTGTGGCTAGCTCTCCAAAGTGAGTAACCTGTAGATATCCTCCCCTTTCCTACACATATCCTGATTGCCCCTGCACTCCTCCCAGCACTGATGCTTGATGCTTGCAGAGCCTGTGAGCAATCACTATTGGTTTTTGCTTTTCTCTTCTTTTCCTATCTCTTATGCATTTATCCTGTTAAGTATCTGGGCTTCAAGAAGTTGCCTCCATGCCAGCACGAGTTATATCCTGATTAGTCCTTAAGGGTAAGCAGCCACCTCACCCTTCTTTAGTGGAGCAAGGCAGACAAAACAGATTCCCAACTCTAAGATAAACTCCCTCTTCCTGCCTCCCCTTTCCCTTTTCATCTTCTTTCCTTCTTTCCCTCTCCGACTGGTTTCCACAGATCTTCCAAGAAGCTCTTGACAAAGGCTGGTCCCCTTTGCTACTGGATAGTGGGTGAAGAGAGGAAGCTGAGATGGGCAGCACAATGAATGTCCATTCCCAGATGCCTCACAGCATTCCCAGCCACATAATGACCTTCACATTAATGGAGACATACTTGGGAGAATTTCATATGTAAAATCATGACTAAAGAAAGGAGCATCATTTAGCTAGTGATAACTTTGTCAACTCCAAAGATTATGAACATCACTAGGAATGTCTTGATGTATGTTTTTTACTACAAATCTGAATACTTTTATATATATTATTATACATATAAAATCTAGAGCTTATATGTTTAGAGAACTAAAAGGAGTAAATTTCTTACATTCTTGATTTAGATACTAAAAGTATAAACAATATTGTATATTTTAATTTAGTCTATTTAAAGGACTACTTCCTTCTTAAAAACTTGCTCATGATTATCAACTGTATCTCTTTTCCCCCTCTGCTAATTTGTCTTCCCTGGTTTATGGCTGTGAGCTGATTAATCATTCTCTGCCTCAGTTCCAAGAGCAGTATCATTTTCTAGAGGTGGATGCATATCAAAATCACTGGCAGGATGCTCCTCCCAAGTGCATAATCCTAGCCCAGTTCCTCATCCAATGGCACAAAGAAAACCTATCTACCCAGGTGTGCTGGTTTGAAATTGTTATGTACCCCAGGAAAGCCCTGCTGCCTTTCCTAATCCAATCTTGTGGGGGCAGACCTATTGTTTAAGGTGGAAATTTGATTGGATTGGTTCCATGGAGAGGTGATACACCCGGCTGTGGGTGTGACCTTTTGGTTAAATTACTTCCATGGAGATGTAACATGCCCAATTTTGGGTGTGGCCTTTTGATTAGAGATGTGACTCCATCCATTCAAGGTGGGTCTTGATTAGTTTACTGGAGTACTTTAAAAGGGGAAACATTTTGGAGAAACCACAGATGCAGATGCTTGGAGAACAGTTGCTTGAGAGCTGACAGAGATACAGACATTTGAAGATGCTTGGAGTGCTGACAGAGAGAGCAGACACCTGGTGCAGATGTTTGAAGACGTAGAGCCCAGCAGACATCACCATGTATGCCATGAGATGCGAAGTAAGCCAGAAACCAGAGTTTTGTTCTGGAGAGCCGAAGTGGAGACCCACAGACACTTAGAAAGGAAACCACTGGCATCAGAAGCTTAAGGCAATGGAACCAGGAACATGGACCAGCAGATGCCAGCCACATACCTTCCTATGTGACAGACATGAGTCTTTATTGGGTCAAGGTATCTTTCTCTGGATACCTTCATCTGGACATTTTATGACCTTAGAACTGTAAACTTGTAACTTAACAAACCCCATTTATAAAAGTGAACCCATATCTAGTATATTGCATTTCCTGCAGCATTAACAAACGAAAACACTAGGATATACCTGAATCAAAGACAGAGCTTCTCAAAGTATATCAAAATCACTTGGGGCAATACTAATTTAAAACAGAAAGACTAGGGATTTTATATACCATCCCCAAACTTGGGAATTAGTACCTTCTCTTCTAGACCTTAGCATCATTGCTTGGAACTGAGCAATATTCTCTCACAGACTGCATTGGTCAAGCACTAGCCTTGACCACATTTATTAATCACAGTCAGTACTGCCCACTGTGCTTCTGCAATGTTCTCTAAGTCAGAGTGGCCCTGAATATTCCCAACAACAAAGTTCTTATGCCTGGGTTTCTATTCTAAATCTCATCATTCATCTTCCTTCTGTCCCCCACTTCAACTCTTCCCCATATTCTGCATGCCCAATTACTGCATTTCTGCCTTGAGCTGTTTCCAAGTTTTGGCAGTGGCATCCTGCCTCATTATTTAGACCCACTAAAAGGTCTTCTCAGTCTGGAAGCCTTGTCGTTATACATCATGGACTTCCAACATGGTGATGATAAGCATGCATGTACTGTCAAGTATCTCCCTCTCTGCTCTTATTGGCTGGTCCTGCCCCCCATCAACCCTGAGGATAACTCTACTCCTAAGTCCTGGTCATATAAGGGATAAAAGTTAGGACAAGCTCTCAGTATCTCAAGCATCGCTAAGCGATTTTGATGGTCAATACCCACTTTCCTCTGTTGAAATCTGTTTACCTATGTCATCTTATGTTAGCAGTAATAGACTCAGATTGACCAAGGGACTCAAACAGTTCCTCGTTATTGCACAAGTCAAATGAAAGGCTCATTCTTGGTGCATGTTTGTGTTAGTCCCCATCTCCCTAATTTATGGAATGTAAATGGTGTTTCCTGCTTCCACAACTTGGGAAGAAGCTCAACCCCCAATGGATACATCAAGAACTCTAAGGACTAGGGCCATTTTCTCTAATGTCATGCACAGAACAAAAATTCCCCATCTCCGGCAAAAACTCCCAAATAAGTACTGAAGGTCTAACAATGGCAGCCCAAATTCTGTTTATTCCATGAGAGTAGTGACCAGTTTAAATTTAATGGTAGCCATAAATGTAAGCCATGTATGTAATTTAACATTTTCTAATGGCCACATGAAAAAAAGATAAAAGAAACAGGTAATAATTGCTTTAATATAGTTTAAATCAAAAGAACAAAATATATAATTTCAACATGCAATCAATATGAATTTATTAATGAGATATTTTCATCATTTTTCTGTACTGAGCTTTGAAATCTAGTGTGCATTTTATACTTACAGCACGTCTCAAATCAATCTAGCCATATTTTAAGTACTTAATACCCTCATGTAGCTGATGACGACATATTGGGCAGCAAAATTCTAGAATATACTTTTGTGCTATTATCTCCCATATAGTCAGAAGAGATAATCCATTGTCTTCACCTCAGCCACTGGTACCGAAGTGAGTTTACCTGTTGAAACATCTGAAGAATTTAAAGTAAAGGCCTCTTCAACTGCTTCAATTATCTGAGATGCTTTGCTTGCACAGCTGCAGTTGCTAGGTTACACACAGTTTTGCACAGAATAGCTAGACTGAAGCTTGTGTCATTGCCATAATTGCACATCCTGTCCAGACTGCAGTGTGGTTTAGGCACAAAGGATTTTCCTTTTCCTGTGATCAGTTAGCACAGCCATGGGTGATCAAGTCAAAAGTGACCAGGATCTCAGCACTACATTTTTTAGATTCACTCATCTGTGTATTCCTCTTCTATTATTTTTTTATTTTTTTTACTCTGGATAACTCTGAAGATCAGCGAACATTTAGGCCAAGTATCAATAGATGTTAATCTCTAGAAAGATATTTTTGAGAAAAAAAGAGTTTTGTTTTTATAATAATTTAACAAAGTACCTATACTGTCAAGGAAATTGTCTAGGTTTCCTTATATTTTAATATAAAATAAACCATGAAGATTATACCGAGGATTTTGATACTTTCTGGTTATTAAAAATTTATGTATTTATTTATTTAGTCTCATTAGAGAAATTGAAGGCTTAGAGATCATGGAAAAATACAGAGTTTACGTATATCTGTTCCCATTTTGTATTAGCATGGTAACTTGACTAGAATTGATGAGAGAATTTTATTATACTTGTACTATTAACTGTAGTCCATAATTTATATTAAGATTCACTTTGTGTTGTATGGTCCTATAGTTGTTTTCTTTTTTCACTTTTTATTGTAGTAACATATATACCACCTAAAATTTTCCCTTTTCACTACATTCAAATATATAATTCAATGGTATTAATTCCATTCACAATGCTGTGTTAACATCCCCGCTATACATTCCTCAAACTTTTCTAAAACCCCACACAGAAACTCTACATCAGTTAAGAATTAACTCCCCGTTCCAAGCCCACAATTACCCCTGGTAATCTATATTCTATTTGCTGACTCTGAATTTGCTTATTCTAATCATTCTGTATTAGACCATGCATTTGTCCTTTTGTGTCTGGATTATTTTGCTCAACTTGATGTTTTCAAGGTTCAGCCATGTTGTAGCATGTATCAAAACTTTGTTGCTTTTCACAGCTGAATAATATTCCATTATAGGTATTTACACATTTTGTTTGTTCATTGGTTGGTGGACACTTGGGTTGATTCCATCTTTTGGCAATTGTGAATAATGCCACTATGAACATTGGTGTGCAAATATCTGCTCAAGTACTCACTTTCAATTCTTTTGAGTATATTCTTAAAACTGGGATTGCTGAGTCACATGGTAATACTATACTTAACTTTTAGAGGAACTGTCAAATGTTTTTCACAGTGGCTGCCCCATTAATTAGCTCTAGTGGCACTACTATAGATTTTTCAGGATTTTTTACTATATCAGATCCTGTCATTTGCAAATTGGGAAAGTTTTACTTCTTCCTTTCCTGTTTGGATACCTTTTTAATCCTTTACTTGCCTAAATTTTTTGACTAGAAATTCCAGTACAATGTTGAATAGCAGTGGTGACAATGGGCATCCTTGTCTTGTTGCAGAACTTAGAGGGAAAGTTTTCAGTCTTTTACCATGTATGATGCTGGTGATGGTTTTTTTACATATACTCTTTAAAATTTTTAAAAAGTTTCCTTTCATTCCTAGTTTTCTATGTGATTTTATTGGTAAGGATTGAAAAAATGTTGTCAAATGCCTTTTCTGGATCAATCGAGATGATCATGCAGCATTTTCCCTTCATTCTGTTAATGTAGTGTACTACATTAATTGCTTTTCTGATATGGAACCATTCTTGCATTCTTGGACTAAATCCTTCTTATTATGATGTATAATTATTTTAACATGCTGCTGGGTTTGGTTTGCTAGTATTTAGTTTAGGACTTTTACATGTATATTTATAAGGGATATTTGTCTGTAAGTTTCTTTTTTGTGTGGGATCCTTATCAGGTTTTGGTATGAGGGTGAAAGAATGAGTTGGGACATGTTTCCTCCTTCTTAAGTTTTTCAAAGGCTTTGAAGAGTACTGGTGTTAATTCTTCATGGAAAGTCTGGTAAAATTTGCCAGTAAAGCCATCTGGTTCTGGGCTTCTCTTTGTTGGGAGGTTTTTGATTGCTGATTCGTTCTTTTTGATATTGGGTTCTAGAGATATTCAATTTCTTCTTGAGTTTCTGTACGTAGTTTGTGTGTTATATCTAATTTGGTGGCATACAGTTGTTCATTGTATCCTCTTATGGTCCCTTTTATTTCTGTGGGATCAATAGTAATGTTTCCCTCTCATTTTTTATTTTATTTAATCCTGTCTTTTCCTGTTTCTTCTTTGTCACTCTAGCTAAGGTTTTGTTAATTTTATTGATCTTTACAAAGTACCAACATGTGGTTTTATTGATTCTCTCTGCTGTGATGTTAGGTCTCTAATTTGAGATCTTTCTTCTTTGTTAATATAAGCATTAGACCTGTAATTTCCCCTCTCATCAATGCCTTTGATGTATTCCATAAATTTTATGTTGGTTTTCATATTCATTGCCTCAAGATATCTCTTAAGTTTCTTTGTAATTTCTTATTTGACCCACTGATAATTTTAAGAAGGGTTGTTTAATTTCTACATACATGTGAATTTCCAGTTCTCCCTGTTATTTATTACTAGCTCTATTCCATTGTGGTTGGAAGAGAGTCATCATATTGTTTCAATTCTTCTGAATTTATTGATATCTGTTTTGTGACCTAACAAGTGGTCTCTCCTGGAGAATGATACTACAGACAAATGTGTATTCTTCTCCTGTTGAGTTAAATGTTCCATATATGTCTAATTATTTTAGAGTACTGTTCAAATTTTCTATGTGCTTATTGATCATCTGTCTTGATGTTCTATTCATTATTTAAAGTAGTGTATTGAAGTCCCCTACTATTAATATAGTACCAAATACTTCTCTCTTCAAATCTGTCATATTTGTAGGGGTTTCATATTGGTAGGGGCTCTTCCATTAGATGTATATATTTTTTAAATCACGTCTTCCATTAGATACATATATTTTTAAAATCATGTCTTCATGTTGAATTAATCCCTTTAGTAGTACGTAGTGATCTTCTTTGTCCTTCATATCAGGCTCTGACTTAAAGTCTATTTTTTTGATATTAGTTTAGCTATTCTGGCTCTCTTTTAGTTACTATTTGCCTGGTATAATTTTTCTTTTTTCACTTTCAACCTCCCTATTTCTTTTAATTTAAGGTGAGTCTATTGTAAGCAGTATATGGTTGGGTGAATCTTTCTAAAATTCATTATGCCAAGCTCTGCCTTTTGACTGGAGAGTTTAAACCATTTACATTTAAAGTAACTACTGATAATGCAGAACTTATTTCTGCCATTTTTCCATTTAGACTTTGTATGTCTAACCTTTTTTGTTCCTCAATTCTTCCATTAATATTTATTTTTGTATTTATTTTATTTTTTTGTATTGTACCATTTGAGTCCCTTCTTATTTCTTTCTTATATATTTTTCATATATTTTATTTGTGCCTATCATGGGGCTAAAATTTAACATCCTACACCTATAATAATCATGTTTGATTTGATACCAACTTAGATTCAATTATATAAGCCTACCCTGTTTTCATACCTATCTGTTCCCCACCTTTTTGTTGTACTTGTTGCCAAGCATATCTTTAAACATTGTATTTCCCAAAACATAGATTTATCACTTCTATTTATAAATTTGTATTTTTTTAACCTGGAAAAAGTAAAAAGTGGAATTATGTATAAAAAAATAAAATTCAAAACTATTGGCGTTTGTAATTATCTAGATCGTAACCTTTACCAGAGATCTTTCTGTCTGCTGCTTTCATCCATTGTCTAGTGTTCTTTCCTTTCAGCTTGAAGAACTTCTTTTACCAATGCCTGGTGGGCAGATTTAGGGGTGACAAACTCCCTCAGTTTTTCTTTATCTGGGAATGCCTTTACTTCTCCCTCATTTTTTAAAGATAATCTTTCCAGATATAAGATTCTTGGTTAAAAATTGTTTTCATTTAGCCCTTAAGTATTTCAACTTACTGCCATCTTGTCTCCATAGTTTCAGATGAGAAATCAATTTAATCTAATTGGGACTCTTTGCCAGTCTGAAAGTATTATATACCCCAGAAAAGCCATGTTTTAATCCTGATCCAGTCTTGTGGGGAAAGCCACTTCCTTTAATCCTGATTCAATATTATATGTAGAAATTTTGATTAGACTACCTCCACAGAGATGTGAAATGCCCAATTGTGGATGTGATCTTTTGATTAGATGTGGATGTGACTCCACCCATTCCAGGTGGATCTTGATTAGTTTACTGGAGTCCTATAAAAGAGGAAATGTTTTGGAGAACAGAAACACAGATGTTTGGAGATGCTTGGAGCCCAGCAGATGTTTCCATGAGATGTCAAGCAAGCCAGAACATGGAGAGAGCCAAGGAAAGCCAAGAAATGAAAGCCAGCCCCAGAGAAGCAATGTGGAACCCCCACAGGAACAGAGACTGAAAGCAATTTTGCTCAGGAGCAATGGAGCCCAGGACCAGCAAGGGGCCAGCATGCCTTCCCAAGTTGTCAGGGATATTCCATACTCAGCCCTTCTTGAATTTAGGTACTTTCCCTGTATGTCTTAGTTTGGACTTTTCCATAGGCTTAGAACTGTAAACTTGTAACTTATTAAATTCTTTTTATTAAAAGCAATTCCAGTTCTGGTATATTGAATTCTGGCAGCATTTAAGGAACTAATACAGACTCCCATGTACATACTAAGTTGCTTTTCTTTCATAACTTTCAGAGCTAATTGTCCTTTGTATTCAGTTTGACTACAAAATGGGAATAATTCTCTTCAAAATTATCCAGTCTGCTGCTTGTTGGGATTCTTGAATGTGCACAATTATGCATTTTTCAAACTTTAGGAAACTTTCTTTCAATATTTCTTTGAATATTCTTCTGCCCTTTCTCTTTCTTCTTCTGGGACTCCCATAATGTGTATATTGGTACACTTGATGGTGTCTCACAGGTCTCTTAGGATATTTTGGGTTGTTCTAATTCTTTCTTCTTTCTGTTTTCCAGCATGACTCATTTCAATGGTCTTGTCTCCAAGATCACTGATTCTTTCTCCTGGCAGTGCCAAAAGTTTCTGCTGTTGAAACTCTCTAGGAAAGTTTTTGTTTCAGTTATTGTGATGTTCAACTCCAGTAGTTCTGTTTGGTTCTTTTCTAAAAATTTCTATCTCTTTTATTAACATTCTCATATTGTTCATTCATAGTTTTCCTGATACCTTTTTATTGTTTCTCTGTATTTTACTTCATCTCTTGAGCATACTGAGGATTAAAAATATCTTCATCTGGGGCCACGGTGGCTCAGCAGGCAAGGATGCTCGCCTGCCATGCCGGAGGACCCGGGTTCATTTCCTGGTGCCTGCCCATGTGAAAAAAAAAAAAAAAAAAAAATATATATATCTTCATCTGGTATAATCACAGTCTGATTTTCTTCATTGATTTTTTTATGAATTTTTATCCTCTTCCTTTTGATGGCTCATCATTTCATTTCTTGTTTCTTTGTTTTATAATCTTTTTACACACTATCCATTTTAATATTTTAAAGTGTTAACTCCAGGATTCATTTTCTGAGCTGTCTGTTTCTTGAGTTTGTATCCAGCTGGTGTTAAGCCAGATACTTTTTTTGAGTTCCAGGAGCTAACAAAACCAAGCAAACCAATGCAAAAGATATATTCCATAGTCTTTGCAAATTGGCTTGGCTTGACTGGTACTTTCTGTCAGAGCTCAGCCCTCTTATCACAGTCAGTCTGAGGCAAATGCAAACTGCCACATCCAACCTGTATTTTCAGAGCACATGTCTCGTCCTGGGCTTGTGCTGCTCACAGCCATAGGAGTTCCCCTTCTTATAGGAATTTGAATGATGTTCTACTTCTATGAAATGATTTTCTCCCTCTCTGCAGTGCTCTATTTTGAGGCTTAAAGCAGTTAAGTCTTTGCCCTAAGTTGTTTGAATTAAGTGTTTCTTATACTGGTTTAGCGACCCCAAGCTGCTTTTGTCTGGAGGGCAAATTGAGAGGCAGGTGGGTAAACCTGAGAGGAGTTTTCAAGGTCAGTCTTTCCCACCTGAAACAAGGTCAGAGAGCCACAATGGGAGTGCAGGCCAGCTCCAAACTGCACTGGGAAGTGATAAGGGAGGGGCCAGCAAGTATACAAAAAACCTCTCCTGGGGCTTTTTTTTTTTTTTTCCTGGGCAGACTCTCTCCTGTGGCTTTTTTTTTTTTCTACATAGGCAGGCACCGGGAACTGAAACCTGGTCTCTGGCAGGGCAGGCAAGAATTCTATCAGCTGAGCCACCACTGCACCGCCCTCCTATGTCTTTTTGAAGAGGCATTTTCTTGATTCAGCATTTGCTCAGTTAATACAGTCTTTTAACTGTCTTCCATAGCTTTAAGGAAGCGTACTGTCTTTGAGATTCCTCTGCCATGCCCAAGGCTGGTTGAAACAATGGCCTACAGAGCCAGATCCCCAGTGATCAGAAGTAGCTGATCAAATACAGTAAGCAGACATCAGACTCCACACACCCGGATCTTGGAGAACTAGGTCTTTATAAGCTATTCTATCCCCAGAAAGCTTTACCAGGAGCTGGGGTGGCTGCCTGCCACAAGGCTGGAAGATGGTGGCTGCTGCATGGTATTTACTGAAATTTACCAGTCTTTCTCCCACTCTTCTGGGGATTCTGCATACGATTCTACTAGACTCTGGAGTTTCAAAATAATGATTCACACAGTTTCTGCCAGTTCAACTGTTCTGGTGAAGGGACTGATTCCTGGAGCTTCATATTCTGCCATCTTCTTACCTTAATAGACCTGATGATAAATATTTCTGTGAGTATAAGACTTTATGGATTTTTAGGCTGTGTTTCTGAGGCCTAATTCTTCTTTAAAGCCTATGGCAGGGACCCCTGGGGCAGGGACAGCCAGTGAGTGTAAATAAAGGGCGACAACAGCAGGCTCCAGGCCCCAATTCTATCTTCAAACAAAGCAGTTTTGTTTTTCTCTTAATGCCTCTAGGCAAGATCCAGGATTGGCAAGTGATTTTGCTTCCATATTTTTAGAAAACCATCCACCCAAGGGGTTTGTCTCTGTTTCGATTCACTTTGAATCCTTTTGTGTTCCCCATATTGCATTTGTATCCTTCCATCTGTGCTGGATGTCCACTTTTTCTTAGGCCTTTACTACTGAGAATTGTCTTTGTTTTTGCAATTTCTGAAACAACAGCCTTTAAATATCACATCTTTTAAGCTCATTTGTATTGTATTTATTGTTTTCTGTTAAAGTAACATATGCTTGTTGTGGAAAAATAGAAAAAAATTCAGACAGAATTAAGGGGGAAAATAAAAATCATCCACATTGGCATTACATAGAAGAATGGTGTTAACATTTTGATATATGTCCTTTAGAGTATTAATATGTATATATATTAAACTAAGTTGAAATCATATTTTACATGGCTTCAAGTCCTGATTTTCTCAATTGACACCATATTGTGATCATGTTTCTACTTCATTAAAGCATAATTTTTATTATCTTTTTAATCCTTAACCCTAATTGGCTTTGAGCTTTATACTTTTAAAGAGTCTTTTCCCATTTTGATTGCCTTTAAGAAAAATAGTCTTTTTTTTAAATTGCAAGTCACTGATAACTTGTTATGGGATATTTGTATTTCATTGTCTGGGTAATAAAGATGTGATGTCCTTTGATCATCCTTCTTCTAAGATGTTAATAATTTTCATTTAATTTGTAAGAGCACTTTATGTAGTAATGATATTAAAGCTTGGTCTGTGATAATCTTTGAAAGTACAAATCACCCAATTTGTCTTTGCCTTTTAATTTAAAATTTTTTGCAGCATAGTCTTGGTCATGAGCACTCAGTCCTAATCTCTATATATTCAGTTTCATTCACACACATGACTCCAATTACTGTCTATTACACTGAAGACTCACAAACTTATATTTACAGCCCAGAAGGCCTATAATAGAAAGGGGACATATCTTACAGATGTTATGCTGGTATGGCTTTTATTTAATAGAGTAGAAAGTAAATTGATTAAAAGGAGGCCCATAAAGGTTTATAAAGAATTATACTTACTTGGACTAAAAGAGACAAAGCCAGTACAAAACTAGGAAAGGCCTTTGGACTTCTCCACTATTGTTGCCAGAAAGTAGGGAGGGAAGATCATTCAACTATAAGAATATGCCAATTCTTATGGAAACATGACCCAGAGGCAGAACCAAGAGCCCACAGGAGGAGCCACGAGCCAGGGAGAGCAATTTCCAGAAAGTAAGACTGAACCCTAACCAAGGGAATAGCAACATATTTCCAGCTAAATTTCTAAATTTTTATGGACAAATTTCTTCTTTGCACTTCTTCTTTCCCCTATTTTTGAATGGAAATGTCTATTGCACTTGTCCTATGCTTGTCCTGTGCTTATAAGTTGGGTATGTGGAGGGCATATAGCTTGTCTTTATTTCACAGGTCTTCCATTGAAAGGAACTACATATGAGGAGCTGTACCCAAGGAGTACAATTGAGAAGTCTCCTCTGCATCTAGACAATGATTTCAACGTAACTTAATTGGAAAGATTCATCAAGGAACTTGGAGGGGGTGAGTGTATTTTGTATGTGGAAAGAACGTAAATAATTTATGGCCACACATTATTTGACATCCTTCCCATCATGAGGTGGAGCTATGTTTCTTCCCTTCAAATTTGGATGGATTTGTGATTTGTTTAGAACAAACAGAATGTGGTAGAAATGATTCTCAGGACTTTTAAAATTAGGTCAGAAAAGCTGACAAAGTTTCCATCTTGTTTGCTAGAAGATTTTCTTTTGAAGTTCTTTGTCATCAAGTGAGAAGTCTGACTACCAAGAGGCTGTAAGGAAGTCTAGCCACTTTGTAAGGCCCTATTTAAATGCTCTGACCCACAGCCCCAACTGAGGTCCCAGATAACAGTTAACATAAACATCAGATGTGTTAGTGAGTGAAGACATTGCCAGAAGATATAAGCCCCCAACTCTAGAGATGTGCCCTGCTTCCAATTCATCCCAGCTGAGGGCCCCACATATTGTGAGTAAGGATAGGCTACAGCTACTGTGCTCCGTCTGAATAAAGGTCCAGAGAACCTGTGAGCAAAGTAAAAGGCTGTTCTATGCCACTTCAATTTTAGGGTCATTTGTTATGCGTTCATAGCTGATGGACTACTCTTCCTACCCAGCATGTCTGAAACCAAACCTGTGATCTCAGGTTCCTAATTTACAAAAAAGTATTTTCAATTTTACCTTCCATTTGTTGCTTCCATACATTTTTCCCCATCTTGATTGCAACATCCTTCATTAAAACCACTTTCTTTCCTGACCATGACTGTGACTTCCTAGTTGATTTTCTGTTTTCCATCATGAAGTACCATCGATCTTTTCAATATGAAAATGTGATTAGATCTCTCACCTTCCATAATCTCCCCTTTCACTCTCATAGTGTTTCCCTATAGTTTTAAGGTAAAACAAATATCGTGCACTTCTCTAATAATACCCTACTCTGACCTTTGATTTCTGCCCTCCAAAAACACCCTAAACTTTATTATTTGGCTTTGTGAATAGATATGTAAAAATGTCATGGGTTAATTTATTAATTCTATTTCTTCTGTTTTTCAAATGCTGGGTTTCTGCTTTAATATTCTCTTTTTTATTATTTTTTAATTAGAGAAATTTTTAGTTTTACAGAAAGGTCATGTGAAAAATACAATGTTCCCTTATACCCCAATTGCTGACATTTTGCATTAGCATGGCACTTTTGTTACAACTGATGACAGACTATTAAAATAGTACTATTAACTATATAATCCATAGTTTATTTGGTACATTTTTTCCTCACTACCACCCTATTATTAACACCTAGTATCAGTGTCATACATTTGTTGTAATTCATAGAAGAACCTGTTTATACTTGTACTGTTAACCCCAGTTTATCATCTATAACAGGGTTCACTATGTCATACAGTCACATGTTTTATCTTCTAACTTTCACTCTAATAACATACATGACCCCAAAATTCCCCTTTCAACCACATTCACACACAAAATTCAGCACTCTTAATTACACTCACAATAATGTGCTATCACCATCATCCATTTCCAAACCTTACAATCAACCTAAATAGAAATTCTCTACAAATTAAATACTAGCACCCCAACTCAATCCTCTGATAAACCTATATTCTAGATTCTAATTCTATAAGTTGGCTTACTATAATTAAAGCATATCACTGAGATCATACAATATTTGTCCTTTTATGCATGGCTTATTTCTCTCAGTATAATGTCCTCAAGGTTCAACCATGCTGTTGCATGCATAAAGGCTTCATTCCTTTGTACAGCTGAATAATATTCCATCAAATGTATATACCACATTTCGTTTATCCATTCAATGGCTGATGGACACTTGGGTTGCATCCATCTTTTGGCAATTGTTGTGAATAATGCTGCTGTGAACACTGGTGTGTAAATAATTGTTCAAATCCCTGTTTTAAATTCTTCTGGCTATATAAGTAGTGGCAGGATTGTTGGGTCATAGGGCAATTCTATATTTAGCTTCCAGAAGAATTGCCAAGCTATCCTCCAAAAAGCCTGCACCATTTTACATTCTCACTAGCAAAGAATGAGTGTTCATATTTCTCCACATCCTCATTAACACTTGTAATTTTATTATTTTTTTAAATAGTGGCCATTCTACTAGGTTTGAAATATCTTATTGTGGATGTGATTGACATTTCCCTAATAGCTAGTGATGTTGAGCATCTTTTCATGTGCTTTTTAGCCATTTATATATGATTTTCGAAAAAATGTCTACTACAGTCCTTTGCACATTTTTAAATAGAATTTTCTTTTTATTGTTGAATTGTATTTTTTAAAATGCATTTTGAATATTAAATCTTTATTGGGTGTGTGGTTTCCAAATATTTTCTCCCATTGAGTAGGTTGTCTTTTCACTTTCATGACAAAGTCCTTTGATGTACAAAATTTTTCATTTTAAGGAGGTCCCATTTATCCTTTTTTTTCCCTAAATGCTTGTGCTTTGGTTGTGAAGTAAACAACTGCCTAATTCAAGATCTTGAAGATGCTTTCCTAAATTTATTCTAAGAGCTTTATACTCCTGGCTTTTATATTTAGGTCTTAAGTCCATTTTGAGTTAATTTTTGTATATGGTGTGAGATAGAGTTCCTCTTTCATTCTCTTGCAAATAGATGTCCAGTTCTCCCAGAATCATTTTTTGAAGAGACTATTCCTTTCCAATGAGTGAACTTGAAGCCTTGTCAAAAGTCAATTGGCCATAGATATATGAACTCTCAATTGTATTCCATTGGTTGATATATCTATTCTTGTGCGAGTACAATGCTGTTTTGACCACCGTAGCTTTGTTGGAGGAAGTGTGAGTCCTCCAACACTGTCATTCTTTTTCAAGATGTTTTGGCTACTAGGGGTCCTTTACCCTTCCAAATAAATTTGATAATTGGGTTTTCCATTTCTGCAAAGTAGGTGGTTGGAATTTTGATTGGTATTGTAATGAATCTGTAAATCAATTTGGGTAGAATTGACATCTTAATGATATTTAGTCTTCTAATCCATGAACACGGAATGTTCTTTCAACTACGTAGGTCTTCTTTGCTTTCTTTTAGCAATGTTTTGTTACTCCTGTAAAAGTCCTTTACATCTTTGATTATGTTTACTCCTAGATATTTAATTCTTCTGGTTGCTATTGTAAATGGAATATTTATTTGATTCCCTCCTCAGATTGTTCAACCCTAATATATAGAAACACTACTGATTTTTGGGTGTTGATCTTGGTTCCCATCACTTTGCTAAATTCATTCATTAGCTCTATTATCTTTGCTATAGATTTTTCAGGACTTTCTATATATATAGGATCATGTCATCTGTACACAGGGAAAGTCTTACTTCTTTTTTTTTTTCATTTGGGATGTGTTTTACTTATTTTTCTTTCTAACTTCCCTGGCTAGAACTTCCAGTACAATGTTGAATAATTGTGGAAACAGTGGACATCTTTGTCTTTTTCCCAATCTTAGAGGGAAAGGGTTCAGTTTTTCATATGAGGTTGACTGTGGGTTTTTCCTTTACATCCTTTATCATGTCTAGATGTTCTATCCATTGATGTGTGTGGTGCATTGACATCTCCAATTATTATTGTAGAGCTATTTTTCCCTGCAATTTTGCCAGTACTTACCTCATGCATTTTGGGGCACCATGGTTAGTTGCATAAATATTTGATTTTTATTAATTTAGTGTGTCCTTTTTTGTCTCTTATAACAGGTTATGACTTAAAGTCAATATTGTCCAATATTAGTGTACCTATTCCAACTCTTTTTTGTTACTATTTGCATGGGATAGGTTTCTACATCTTTTCACTTTCAATCTATTTGTATCTTTGGGACTTAGGTGAGTCTCATAAAAAAGCATGTAGATGGATCATGCTTTTGTTTTGTTTTTATTTTTTCCTTGTAGATCATGTTTTTTAAATCCATTCTGCCAATCTGTGTCTTCTGATTAGGGAATTTGATACATTAACTTTGAGTGTAATTACTGTAAAGACAGTACTTACTTCAGCCATTTTGTCCTTCTGGGTCAACCATGATGTGTATATTTGTTTGCTTCATGCCATCATTCAAATCCCCAAAATGCTGCTCAATTTTTTCCTACTTTTTCTCTATCTCTTCTTCTGACTTTATGATTTCTATTGTCCTGTTTCCTAGTTAGCTGATTCTTTCTTCTGCCTATTCAAATTTGTTGCTGTATACCTCTAGTGTATTTTTAATCTACACTATTATATCTTCTTCCCCATAAGTTCTGTTACGTTTCTTTTTAAACTTTTTAATACTTCTTTATTTTTAATATCCTTTATCTTCTTATGCATATTTTCCTTTATCTTCTTGAATTGATACAGGAGATTTGTTTGAATATCTTTGATTAGTTGTTTCAACTTCTGAGTCTCTTCGGAAGATTCAATTTTGTTCTCTTGACTGTGCCATATCTTCCTGTTTCTTGGTATGGCTTGTGATTTTTTGCTGCTTTCTATGCATCTGATTATCTTAATGAGTTAACTCTTAAGGTTCATTTCTCCCTCTAGTCTAGGGTTTATTGCAGATTGGTTTTGTGATAAGGCTCTTCTTTCATACTTTGTCTACTTTATTCTAGACCTTTAGAATAGCCTATGTTTAACCACTCAGATAGTCTCAGCTCTTCTTCATCTGATTATGTGGTGCAATTTTTAAGATTGCAATTTTTGTGCAATTGTTTCACCTCCATTAGAGAGCTTCCTTTCCTCTGTCCCTTCTCCAGGAATCTTGATCTACTCTGTTTATTTCTGTGCAGATTTTTCTCCTGAGCTCCTATGATTTGTTTAAATTCTCTCCCTCACAGTGCCCCATTTTACTTACACTTTTCAGTTCTGGGAAACATCCTTTCTTAAAATCCACCCTCCCTTTTTTTCGGCAAGGCTTTTCTAACTTCAGTTTCTTCCTTATTGTTATCCCACCCCATGGAACCAGATGGGGTCAATCCAGAAAGGTGACCATTTTGCCTTTAGGTGTCCTGCTAACTGAAACTGGATTGAGTCAAGGTATAACAGTTGTTTCCAGCCTTTCTATCATGATCTATCTTTTTCTCCCCCTGGGGGCCCTTTTGTACGTAACACTCTTCAGCGGCTTGTATTCTGCCCTGGGTCTTTTCAGACTTAGGTCCCTGCGCCTGGCTATGTAGGGTTTCTAACTTGCTACTGTGAGTGTCTCTACAGTCTCAGTCCAGGGTTGGAGAGCCCCAGGTCACGCTGCCTCTGTGTGACTCCCAGTTGTGGGGAACTGAGGGTGAAGTGAATAGAATTTGCCTACTGAAATTTTTGTTTCTTCAATTCACTGTTTGTGAAGTACTTCCCTAGTCTCTACCATCCTTCAGAGTCCTAAGTAAGTGGTGTTTTTCTTTTATTTGCTAAATCTCTGGGAGGTTTTTTCAGGGAATGTCTAACATCACCATGCTGATGACATCTGCTTTAGTATTCTTAATGTCTAAATGAACTATGTTCTCCCTTCCCCTTTTCCCACCAAAAATCTTCTGGGAAAAGCCAGATAGTTGGGAAGTTGAAAGCATGAGTCAAATTTGGGGACATTCTTATGAACTCCCCCAGTTCATCTGTATATTTCTTACCCATCCTTCAGACACCAGCTCAATCGTTGTTCCTTAGGTAGGCCTTTCCTGAGCCTACAAGTTAGGTCGAATCTCCACATTTTATAATATCAGAGCATTGTGCACTCACTTTAAGTCACCTAGAATTTTTAAAATTTTACATTTAGTTCTATGTTTTTTTAATTATTTATTTAATATTTTACCCTACTGTGCCCCTCTCCCCCAGGAGAAGCTATGTAAAGGCAGGGGCTTTGCTTTCACTTATCTTTATATTTCTAGTACCTACCACAGTGCCTGGCCATCACCATCAACTTACAAATATATATCAAATATATGAATGCAGACTTATAAAACATAAAAATGCAGACTTCAGTAAACATATAGATATTTTGCTTTAGTGCTTAGACAACCAGTAAGTTAGACATTTACTTAAATGTTCTTCTAATTGTTGTACAGGCTTACAAATGTGTGAATACACAGATACATACATTTCACACATCTGAAAGTACTATAGTATTTGTCAGATGAAGATATAACTTATTGTTTTTTAAATATTATTTATTCCTTGAAACATCGTTTGTGGAAGAATCTTCTTTTAATTTGTGAGATTCCTCTTTTAATTTAAAGTGATTTCTAACAATATATTCTAATTGGCAATGACTTCTAATTGTGAGTTGGTTTGATCCATTAATATCGCTCATCCTACCCATGACTGGGCTGACCATCTTGCCTGCTGCTGCCAAGCAAACCCCTGGCTCTCTTTTGCTTTTCGTATTTTAGGATACTGTTTTATTTGGATCTAGTTCTTATTCTCTTAGACTCGGTACCACCTTTTGCCAGGCATTTGGAATTCAGATCCTCTTTAGTTCATACTACAGAGTATAACATCACAGGCAATGATTAGTTCCACCCATCTTCATCCCAGATACTTGGTCCTAAAACCTCAAACTTAGTTATAGTACAGATGGAAAAGTTGAGTCACATAGAGCAAAACTGCTGATTTTCTATATAGACACATTGTACTGGTTAGAAACTGTTATGGACCCCAGAAAAGCCATGTTCTTTTACTCCTAATCCAATCTTGTGTACCTATTTTAGGGTGGGATCTTTTGATTAGGTTGATTCCATGGAGATATGACCCAGCCCATTTAAGGTGATTCTTAAACAATTTACTGGTGTCCTTAAAGGAGCTCACAGAGAGAAGAAGAGTTCAATGATGACACAGACATTAGGAGATGCATTGAAACCAGGAGCTAAAACAAATGAAACTGAGGAGCAAAGGGCCAGCAGACATCACCATATGCCTTCCCAGCTGAAAGAGAAATTCTGGATGCTGCTTTTTCTCCAAGAAGGTATCCTCTTGTTGGTGCTTTCATTTGGACATTTCTCAGCCTTAGAATTGTAACCTGTAACTTAATAAATACCCTTTATAAAATCCAATCCATTTCTGGTATATCACATTCCAGCAGCATTAGCAAGCTGAAGTACACATTTATAGACTTTTAAACTTTTACCACTGTTATTTGATGTTTTATGCTTTTATGTTTTTGTTCAGTGAATTTAAATAATTTATATTGCATAGAAAATCTTTCATGTATTTGAGCTATTCACATCTGTAAACGTAAAGATACTCATATTTTCTTTTTTATCCTTCTTATTTCTAGTTTTGTATTCTCTCTCAACTTTTTTCAATTAGCTTTGCAAAACTTTTTAGTTGAATGTATGATGTTGCATTCTTTCATAAACCTCTTTTCAATATTAAAAAAATACATATATTTATAACAGAATTCTTGTTTAAGTGCTACTTTGGCCACATCCAATAACTTTTGACATATAATGTTTCCATTATTTTAATTTTCAAAATAATCTGTTGTAATTATCTGGATGTTTACTTCAATCCTTTTTTTTTGTCAGAGAATATTTTAAAATTTGAAAATATTTTTGTATTTTTTTTCTTTTTGGTTAATTTTATTTTATCCAGCTAATTTAGCCTGTTGTCTCTCCTCTTTTGGAATGTATAGTTTTTCCTATGTCTTACTATATGACTAACTATCATGCAAACTCTAATTATAGATATAGCACCCTGATATTCAACTGCATCAAATATTTTTTCTAATTATCTTCATCTTTAATTTTGCCTATTTGACATCAAAGGCTGAGAAGGGAGTGTTAAAATCTTCCAAGACAGTTGCATTTTCCCCCTATTTCTCTGTATTGCTAAGCTTTGATTTCTTATAATTTGTTGCTATACACCTTAATAATAAGCTCATATTTGTCATGACTGTTATAACTTTATTGTGGACAGTCTGTCTATCTATCTATCTATCTATCTATCTATCTATCTATCTATCTATCTATCATCTATCTATCTATCTATCTATCTATCTATCTATCTATCTATCTATCTATCTATCTATATCTATCTTTTTGTATGGGAAGGCACCGGGAATTGAACCCAGGTCCCTGGCATGGCAGGTGAGAATTCTGCCACTGAGCCACCATCACATCACCCAGGACTACACATTTAAAAAACTATTTTAGGGGCAGGCCATGGTGGCTCAGCAGGCAGAGTTCTTGCTTGCCATGCCAGAGACCTGGGTTCGATTCCTGGTGTCTGCCATGCTAAAAAATTAAAAACTGTGTCTTGATGAATGCTTTTTTTTAAAAAAAATAATCTTTTTGTTATAAGAATGGTTTTAGGTTTATAGAAACATTATAGAAATGTTCCAAAGATAATGGAGAACTTTAGTTGTAAACTGAACTGTCTACTCCTACCCCACCCCCACAAAAGAAATATATTCTTAATCTGCAATCTGGTGGGTAGGAACCCACTGTAAACAGGATCTTTTACCTTTTTAGTAAGGTGTGGTGTAACTGAATCAGGAAGGACCGTAATCAGATTACTGGAGACCTTTATAAGTAGAGGAAATTCAGTCATAGTAAGAAAAAGCCAGAGGGAGGTCCTGGAAGCCAGAAGTCAGGGGAATGCAGCAGAGAAAGGAAAAGACAACTGCCATATGATGGGAAAGCCAAGGAACCCTAAGAATTGCCAGCCAACCAGCCTCAGAAACTGTGAGCCAATAAATTCCCATTGTTTAAGTCAACCCATCGTGTGCTATTTGCCATAGCAGTTTGGCAAACTAAAAAAGTATTCTCTTATGCCACTCACTCAGCTTCTCCATATTAGCATGGTTCATCTGTCACAATAAGAAACCAACGTTGGTACATGACCACTAACTAAACACAATCCAATCTTTATTCAGATTTCACTAATGTTCCTCTTCTATTCTAGGATCCCATCCGGGATACCACAGCATCATGTTCCCTTGGTCTCCTCTGGTCAGCGAGAGTTTCTTAATCTCTCCTTGTTTTTCATGAC